>JANHFX010007037.1:0-60275 GCA_027560015.1 Chloroceryle amazona | reverse complement strand
GGGGAGCCGCAGTGAAGCCCCCTCCCGCCTCGCCTGCACCACTGTTCGGTACTTAATTCGAGATAATTAAAATAGGGAAAGGTTTCATTGTTGCCTGACTAGGGCAATCAGGGAGTCAGTAACTGTGTTTTTCTCCCGCGTTCCTCAGGGCAGTATTGCCCCGGCCCGGACTCCAAAGCAGCGCTAGTGGAAGTTATTTATTTATAATAAAACAAATCTTGAAAATGTGTTGCTTCATTTAGATAAAAATCCAACAAACCCTCAAACAGTTTCTTAGTCACTAGAATGTCTCTCAAAAACATGTTAATTTGGTGTTTTATTTGTTTGCTTTTAATTTTTATTTGTTGTTATTTATTTCTGAATTGTATATTTTCAGGACAGCGGATCTTTCAAGGGAGGATGTGTGAAATTTTCACTATGATTCATTGGTTCTGTGGCCACACTGACACCACACCCTATTAATTCTTCAAGTTTCTGTAACAATAATAGAATGCAGATGCCCTTACAGGTACAGGTAGATTTCGTTATCTAAAAGAAAACATTCAATTGCCACTTAATGCCTATACAAAGTTTATTTTGGTTTATCTATTTCTTTTTAGAACTTTAGAGCTTACAAGAAAAAAGTGATGAATGAGAGCATTTGTTTTCCTGTTTCTGTCAGATCACACTCTCTCAAGAGATTCAACCCAGATTTTTTTAGATAATATGACTTCTTTTCAAATCTCTTCAAAAGCAGGATAGCCTTTTGAAAACGTTGCCCTTCTCATGAGTGAGGTGTAGGATGCAGATGGGTTAGGCACTGGGCTGCTCCCCTGCGTTGCTCTGGTCCTGCACGTATCTGTGTATTGCTAAATTGTAACCCAAGACCGAAAAGATGTGTGAGATACCTGTGTTATGTTTCTGCCCTCTCAGAGCTATCACCCATACTACCTTAGTGTATCACAGCCAGACAACATTAGGGCCACTCAGTCATGCTAAAGGCTTAAGTTTCCTCCCCAGTCATTTATATAATTGCTAACTGACTTCCCATCAGATTTTCAGTGGATGGTAATAGTAAGAAAGCTATAGCCTATAGTCAGAGCAAATACAGAAAGGCATGGTATGATTCTAAAAAATAATTTTAGTAAGCCATAGAAATGAATATTAGTAACAGAACAGTGAGTACTGCCATACTCGTTACTTGAGGTTGAAACATCTTATGGGTAGTATAACAGCTGACAACGCTTTCTAAACAAAAAACGATTTCATAACTGAGCTAGGGTAGTCATTAATGCAATTGAAGCCAGTCTTCATTCACCATAAATATTTGGGTGTATCTAGGTGATTAGAAGTGTGATTCAAGCAGCTTTTGGTCCTCATTTAATTGATTTTTTCTTAAGCTGAAGCTATATCAGAATCTTGGATTTGGCAAATATTAGCCAAGCCTAAAAGGAACTAAATTTGCCTTAATGGGCAAAACAACTGGCTTGAAATATGCAGCATGCTTAAGCTAAAAAAAAAAAAAGAAAAAAGATTAAAATCTACAACTTTCTTGAGGCCTAGCAGTGTGGTTTGTTTTTTTTTTTATATCTCTGCTCTATTTTGCCATTATAAAAAAAAAATGTTAGAATAATGAAATACTGAAGCCAACAAGACACAAATGGTAGAAATGTCCCAGAAGATCCAAAGCAGCAAAGTGAGGGGTTTTCTCTTGCAGTCTGTTATTCGCAGTAGCCTTTGTCAGTACTGGTAAAGAGATCAATGAAAGGATATTTTCAGGTAGAAATATGATTTTTAAATTGTCTGTATCCTTTTAAAATGAAAGATGGTAAATCAGGATGTCTTTTCATCTAACATTTTACAACACTGTTGAAGAATTGGTGGAATGAATAGTCTGAAAATAATTAAAAGCTGGTGGAGATGAGGAATAATTTTTATATTTGCTTCAGGAGATAGAATTCTAAAGCACAGCTTTAATCTTCATGTGACAGTAACAGAATGTAGGCTCTGCCATTTTCTGTTTCTCCATCTGACCATTAAAGAAAGCCATTATAAATACTGTATGTATTGCTGAAGTCACACGTTGGTTCAGTGGTGACAGACTGTGAAGTGCTATCATTCAAGGATGCTTCAGTAAGGCTGCTTCTGCTGACTTGTACCACTTAGGATGAAATGTGTGGAATTAATGACGAGGAATAATTCATGAGAAGAGATATTTGAGATACAGGTTGTGACATCAATTTGTATTAGATAAATATAGGAAGAGCAGTGAGGTGTGTGCATTCACTTTTTCAATGTTAGTGTCAATCTCTGAGGCTGATTGTATAGGGCTAGATACGGATTTCAGGTTATCTGGGTGTTAGCTTGTAACAAGTCTGCCATCCACAGATTTACACTGGTTTGGTTGATCACATTAGCTTTTATCTATGTAAACAGAATTATGCCTTAATGAGGGAGAATTTTGGAGTTTAGAGTGAAAGAGTTCTAGACCTTGAAGACAGTAGGTAACAGATCATGAGCTAGACTAGATGCAGTAAAAATTTCTCATATATTTTGGTAATACTGAGCTGAAATTTGAATTTCTTTCTGTGCCAATGCAAGTTGACTCCACATGCCATTTTCATACATAAGTGCATCTGAAAACTGTCAAAGCTTGTGCTGCAAAGGAATATGTATGTCAAGGTAATGTCTAATGGATTTTGTGTTGAAGAGTAGTAGAAGGCATACTCTCTGAATCCAGTTTTGGTCTGCTTGTTAAGACTGAGTGATGAGTGTGTGCCTCAGTTCACTCACATGTAAACATTCAATAAAGTAGTATTGACATATATCATCACTTAAAAATGGCCGTGTCTTTCTGTCTCCCCAGTTTTGCAGAATTTGAAACACTGACAGATTTGTTACTGACCTGCAAAACACACTGGGATAACCTCAGAAGAAAGGTGATTAACACTATTTAATAAAGTACAAATTCCAGGTAGCTCAGCTCAATTTCAAAGATAAACAAATGAAGATTTTTACAGGAGAGGACTACCTGAGAAAGTACAAAAAGTAAGTCATGTGGGCAGCATGACAGTCTTACAGCTTATCCATAGAAAACTTCCAGAAATTGAGTTTATCTACATAACAGCCAGTTAGACTGACCTAGAAACTAGCAAAATGCTGGTGAGGGTCAGAGATTTGGTTTTATTTCTTCTTCAATCTAAGCAAGTTTGAGGATGCTGTTAAATTGGGTTTTATTAAAGTGAAACAGGTGAAGATACTCCACTAGTACAGAACCATTTGTATTGCATTAAGTGTCTCTTGGAAACTTAAGTGTTAAATGCAAATAAAATTTGTATATTATTATATTTGGCATATTTGATAAGGAAAAAAGCATCTAA
Organism: Chloroceryle amazona; assembly: GCA_027560015.1. Lineage (NCBI taxonomy): Eukaryota > Metazoa > Chordata > Aves > Coraciiformes > Cerylidae > Chloroceryle > Chloroceryle amazona. The sequence goes on along the minus strand of JANHFX010007037.1, from coordinate 56,916 downwards.
CTTAAGTTACAAATTTTTGTTGCAACCAGAGATCCTATTTCTTCAGAGATTTTAGGCAAACTGTGTCTAGCTCCTAGCAAATATGTTGAAACATAACACTGTGTTTAGTTCCTAGCAAATGTGCTGTAACATTAAGCAGCCAGAAAAACTCAAAGCAGAAAAATCTCTGTTATTTTCATCTGAAGCATTGTCATGTGCTCTTTCAAAAAACAAAGTCAGGGATAAAGAGAGTGATTGTAGCAGGGAAAGAGGAAGAAAAAAGCTGATAGTTTTGGTAGGGACCATTTAGGCATAAATGGTAAAAGAAAACCTTTACTGTCAAGGAGCTCCCCAGTAAATTCAGCGTGGAAGGGCAAAATTCTTTGTAAGGTGCATTTCAGAATCTTTGAAGCTGCATAAGAAGTATGAAGACTTAGGGCAGAAAGGGAGCTGTATCAGTTGAAAGGATTACTGTGAATTACTAGGCTCTTGTTAATAAAAAATAAATATTTGATGGGAGAAAACAGGTGGCAAATTTGGATTAAATCCTAAAATGTGTTTGGAAGCTGATGCTCATTTTGTATATTCCTTGTATATTCCCTTATGATGCGGGGATTCCCAGCTCAGGGACTTCTTTCTTTTGTGACTGAACATTGCAATCTGGGAATAAGTATTAGCCTGTTTATATGTAACAAAAACATTAGTTGGTGGAAGGGTGAAAGAAAAGTACCTTAGAGAATATATTATGTTGCTATTAAATTTCTTGTCCAACTGATCATTTTCTTTTGTGTAGCTATTTGTTAAGTTCTTTTGTCTTTACCTTTTACCTATGGTTTCATTTGAATGACACCTAAATAAATTCAGGGTAAGAGATGGTTTCACACTTTTGCCTGCATAAACTCAAACACAAGCATAAAGACATTCACTAGACCATAAGCAGAATTATAAATGAGTGGCCCATGTGGCCATTTCTTTGTAAAAATGCAATGCCAAGTGCTGCAGTTTATCTAAGAGTCATGAACTAATGTCTTGTCACCAAAAAAACTGTTTCTTTCACACCAAATCTTAAAGTTGCCCAAAGTCTGGATATCACCATAAAGCTAATGTTTGGGTTTGTTTTGGTTTTTTTAGATAAATCTTTAAAAGTACTTTGGGATATTTTGTAATAACTTTTATTTTGTAAAACACGGATATAAAATTAGGTATATACTGACTGAAATCACTTCCTAGCCTGGTTGTGGTTTGTTTTAATTTGGCAATGTTATAAAGATTATATATTATTTAGAAAAACTGCATTTAAAGTTTTCCCCACAAATGTTGAATATTTGGATTCAATCATGCTGCATTTTTTGAGTAACAGAAATAATAGATATTCTGTCAGGCTGAAAAAAAGCCTAAAATCCACTCAACAGTTTGATTCTTGCTGTGTCACAATGTGATTCATCTGCTTTACTGGCATCTGACTTTAGGATGTGTCTTTGGGAATCTTCTGCCCTTTCCAGGCTGATTTTTTGATAGTCTTTATAAATTTATTGCCTTGAACATTCTGTCTGTCTGCTCAATGAGATCTTTCTTTTTTTTAGTGTATGTTGAGCAGGATTTTGGCTGCTACCTCCTATCTGCTTCTCTTGTTTGAGCAACTTCACAGATGATGTAGCATCACCCTCTTCTTTGCTTCGGGTCTGAAGAGAACGTGCTTAGAAACATGGATGTCCGCTGTCCTTTGGACTTGGTGCAGTGTCTCTGCCAGGTTTGTCTGACACTAGAAGCCCCAGTAGATAGCATTTTATTCTAATATTTGTCTTTTGGTGCTGATATGGGGGTGTTTTATTTACTCATCTGTAAAGGTATTGAATTTATTTCTGTTTCAGAAAGCAGGGGCATTAGTTTTTGCTGTTATTAAAAGCAATCTTATTCAGCCTCTTTCTAGTCTCTTAAGAGCAAATAACCTAAGACTGGTTAATGCTTACTCACTGGTAACAGCTTAGAGTGTTCCAGGAATTCAGGATTTGTCCTTTGCTAAGGACACATGTCCTCTGCATGCTTGGTTTGATGCAAAATGAAAGTTGTTTATCTGACACTTGGCAAATCAAATAGAGAACACTACTGTTCTCATATTGGTGTATTCTCAAGCATTTGTCTATTTATCTGTTACTTCTTCCCAATACACTTTTATGGCCAAGGAAGCAAATAGCACGGATAATGAATGTGTGCTCATGAATGGGCATTATGTTGGAGAGTATGTGTGTGTTTATGGGTCATACAGCATTCTAGGAAGCCTTGCATGATTGCTTCCTATTAAATAGTAGGGCTTCATCCGTGGTTATTCTGCATTTCTGTCTGCCACAAAAAAAACCCCAAGCTCTAAGACTGTCTTAACTGAACAAAATTGAGGCGAAGAAATGGGCAGATCAGCACTCAGATCTAGGAATGCTGGTTGTAGAGCTGCCACCCACTATTGAAAAGGACTGTAGTTAAGTCCTAGTTTTGTAAAACCAGCACAAAGAGCCAACAGCTGGATACTTTTGTGTATGATATTGTCTGTAAAGGGAGAAATTTTTCTGTGATATTTTTATTCAAGGGAAAGATTTACTCTGTTGCGATGATCATACTGGCATAAAAGTGTTTCTGCTCCTGTAAGCAGCTGATACATACTGTAGTTTAAAAGGTGTTTTGATTTTCTTCCAGGGCAAATCATGTCTATTTTAACACTCGTCAGATTGTTGTCTTATTGGGAAGGTCCTAAACAATATTGCCTAGAGAAATTGAGTGACTTACTGAAATCCTGAAGAAGTAGGAAAGTAAGACCCCAGCAAGCATCAGTGTGGACTTAAGTCCCTGAGGACACCTGCACAAAGGTTTATTGGTGCAGTTGTACTGGCATAATTCATATTGGAAACATATTTAGTATAGCCTATCGCTTTGCAAGAATACCTTTGGTGCTGAGCTTGCTGTTCCTAATGCTTCAGTTCCACCACACTTCTTCAGTTATACTCACGGACCAGTAAGACCTGAAAATACTTGTGACAATAAATGTCAGTATGTTGCACAACTTCTTATCAAACATAAAGCCTTGGTATTAAATGGTCAGCATGGCTGGGTATATACATAAGTCCAAAAGAAATGTGTTTATGAGCTTAGATTTTTTTCAGTCTTCTTTTGTTACAGTCGTTGTGTTCTGCTCACAATCCTGTAACTATATTCTTCACTTCTACAGCATTCTGCTCCATGACTCACTGTACATCTAACTTTTCTGTCAACTGTAGCTATGGGAATTGCCATGGTTCCTTGAAATCCTTATAGAAATGAGACAGTTATGCCATGAAGCCTTTACTGAAATCAAGTTTATTTATATCCTTTCTATTTTTACATTAGAGAGTGATTTGTTGTTTTTTTTTTTCTTAAAGCATGGGAGATAGTTACATTCTCTAGCAGTTTTATAGCCTTGTGACAAGTCAGTGACCTAAAAACACACAGTTTGCCCCCCGGATTTCATGCATCATTGTGTACTTGGAGAGAAAATGGTGCATTTGTCTGCAGCAAATACTGCAAATAGTCAGAGTCTAAACATAGTGGTTTGTAACTTCAAAAAACTAACGTAAAACCATTACATATTGTATTAGTCTGTGTTGTTTAAAAGCATTCAAGCAATCAGATTTTGGATCTTATACTCTCTGTCATTTGGAAAGCTAAACCAGGAAAGCCTCTGATAAATGATAGGAGTAAATTCAAGTGTTTCCCATCCCTTCTCAAAACCACAATAAAACATGTTCAACATAAGACCACTTTGTTGATGTACTTTCAAAGTGTCAAAGCCAAACCAATACTATTACTTATTATGCTGGAACAAACCATTTTACAAGTCAGTCAATCTATGTACAGTAATTTATAAGTTACAGCAACAATTTTCTTTATAGCTTCTATTGAATACAAATAACATACTTAAAAGAGGACACCTCAGCTTCCTGAGATAGTGAATATGAGTTACTACCAGCAGCTGTATTGACAAAAGAAAGCTACTGCCAAGCCGAAAAGATGTCATTATCCTAAAGACAACCTAGAAAAAGTTTCTTAGTTTTGACAGTAATTGCAGGCTTTTATTTTTCAAATCAGAAATTTTCATCCCATGCCTTTACTGAAAGTTAGAGAACAAGATGGTGATACTATGCAACATGCAGTTAAAATTTCTTTATGTAGGGAAGAGGGAATGGTGCTGTATACTTTATTGAGGCTACTTGTTTCTCTAGGTTGTTCTAGTGTTATTCCAGTGCCAACATCATAGCTTAGGGGAAGAGGAAGCTCCTGGTCATTAGGGCCTCTGAGTGAGTCACCATGTGCCTGTGAAGTGCTGAGGGAAGGCTCTATGTGTGGATCTAACCCCTGGTTCTCAGGATCACCTGGAGTCCGTTTTAGGCCCACAGTGTAGGCTCAGTAGTGAGTTGTTTTGAGGGTTCCAAAATCTGGGGTTTTTTTCCACTATATCTGAACATCTTCTTGGAGAATATCCTCAAATGGCTTGTTAAGGCAGCTCATACCATGAGCTGGGTTTACTTCTTCATGCCTTAATATTATTCTCTTTTCCTTGCCAACTTCAAATGCTCTTTTTAAGTTTTTCCCTGGGCAAGTTGCATAGCAGCTTCACAATAATGACTGGCTATCATTTTATCTGTAATGGTTTTGTTCTGTCTGTCTTGGAAGTAGTCACAGCATGTAAGTCTATTGCTTCATTTCTGACAAAATTCTGCTTTTGCCCAACTGTATTGCTCATATAAGCATTCCTCGTCTTCAAAGAAATCTTTGTTGCTATTATATCTCATTTTGTTTCTTGTGTCAGTAATGTGAATTTACTATGCTCTATAAACATACTGTGGAAAAATAAGTTATTTACTATTTAAATCAATTTATGTTTGAAATATCCACAGTTTTCCTGACCTTTCATAGTTAGTAAATTGTTCAGGACTGTTTCTTCTGTTTCTTACTTTGGAACAGCTTCATGTCATTCTCAGACAATTGAATGGCTTTGTACCTCCTTGTTTATTCATGCTTAAATTGTTAGTACCGATTTTTTTATAGTCAGTGTACTGTGTTAATGTTCTATTTATGTAGAATTGTCACTGTTCCTGTGCAAGTGAGGATAGAATATGCTCCTATCTTACTCTAGTCATCAGCAAGTTATTTAATCTCTTCTTTCTGATGGTAGATGCTTCTTGTAAATCCAGTGAGATATTTTGTAGTTACTGAGCTATCCAGCCTTCTGCAAATCTGGTTATGGTAGAAAGTGTCACATGCTTTTACATAGTCAATAAAAACATGCTCAGTGGTGAATGAAATCCTAGGAAAATTATGATATCATGATGTCATGGGATTAATTCTGCTTCTCAAATTTACTTCATGCAGTACTGAAATACAAAGAACAGTTCTGATGTTGAGAGTAATATCATTACATCAAGACTCCAGATTCTCAGTTTTTGGCATGAACAAAAAGATTTCCTGCATCTGCTTGTCCAGCTGGTATCTAGTCTGCTTATACATCACTGCAGGTTTCCCATTGCAACAGAATTGCTAATTGCTTTGAACAAATCTCCTGGTACTTTCCCCCTTTCTATTTTTGAATGAGCAGGAGCCTTTTGCTCTTAATGCAATTAATATCTGACTCTTATTTTCATTTCTCATGTATGGCATTTTAAATAGTTCTGATGAAGCAAGTCTTTTGCTTATGTTTTACTTTTGACTTAATTGCATCTTTACTGTTTGGGCAGAACTGCCATGCTGTCAGAGTGCCATTGTAGAATCAGACCTTTGTTAAAAATTTGCTCACAAATTATACTTAAGAATTTTTGGTTCAGGGTGTTCCTTTCTCCAAGACCTCTGAAGAGCAGAGCTAAAAAGTAGCAATAGCTGATAAACCATCTTTAAACTTTGGTAAACATGATATTCTCCCCATTCACAGCAGTTATGACCTCCTTTATATGTACATGATAAACGGACCTACCTTAATACTGAAGTTCACAAACTGTATACAGATAATAGCATGTCTTGTCTACACTGCAGACCAAGAACGTTCTGCCTTGTGCTTGGTGTGGTCTCTGGTTGTCCCAGCCGAGTGACCTGCTGGAATGTGTGACAGCTCACACCATGTCTGGGTTTGTTTGAAAGAGAAGAGTGGGATGGTGGCCACCTCTGCAGTCAGGATCTGGAAGCTGGGAAGTGCTTGCAGATCCCATGGTTGTGTTCTGATGTGGCTACATACATTCATTTTAGTTAGAAAATAATCATTATTGTGAAGTGTGCTAATGAAAAAAAACGTATCAGGTTTGTGAAGGGGGAGTTAAAAGGCTGATATCTCAGACATTTGAAATGAATATTCTCCTTTCTGTACATACTTTCTTTTTGTTTTCCTGTCTTTATTATCCTCCAGCTATAGGAGACAAACATTCGGGTCATTTGTCATCTTGAATTCATGTCATTTTAAGTATATAAATGCACCACTGGAACATTTCCGTATTTATTCACTTTAATGGTCTGTGACTAAAATGTTATTTTCCTTTTGTGTATTTTCCATTTCTTTTCTGTAATCTCTATGCTTATGGTGGTTTATATTGCTTTCTTTTCCTTTATTTTGAAGCTTATGCATATTATGTGCATACAGCCTCGTTACAGTATGGTACTATAATGAGTGGAAAAATTTTAGAAGTCTCTATGACTCTCACTCCAAAATGATAAGCATGCATTTACTTACTTTCTAATGCTTTATGTGGATTTTGAAATATTAGGAAGTCCTTGGGAAAGCATATCAAAAAGCCAAAACTTTATATAAGTGTCTTATTGAAAATATAAGTCATGTACAAGTGCACTTCTTAATTTTGGCAGCCAGGAGCTAGATTTATGGGCTACAATTTCTATGTGACAACTGCTGTATAAAAAAACAAAGCAAACACAAGAGGTTAGTTGTTCTCTGTTGTTGCAAGCAAACAGACGTTAGGAAACCCGTCCACAAATTGTTTTGGCAAATAGATTATGGGTGGCATAGTTAGTCTGAGAAAATTTCTCACTCAGAGGGCTACTTTGTATTGTTTATATTTTGTAGCCTTTTGGAAATTATCTGCTGGAATTTTTACAGTATTTTTATCTATTGATCTGACTGGAGATATGTTTTTAATACAGATTTTAATCCGAATCCTCTCAAAATGTAGAGAGGATTGAAAGACTTTATTGTGCAGGCTCATAATATCTCAGACTAGCAGCTTCTCAAGTAAGGGGCATGTGATGGAACCATAGTTTTCTGTCTTAGGGGTGTTCTTATAAATTCATGTTTTATATATATCAGATTTATCACTGTGTCTCCCAGCTGAAGTGCCTATTCTCTTAGTAGCTACAAACTGGGGTGATGTAACACAGTGAAGTATACAGAAGCGTCTGCTTTGTTCTGTGTCTGTTCCCATGAGGTAACTTGTACTCCACACAGTGTTACATTCTTTTGGAGGCTCTTTGCTGAAGGAGGGGGAAGCTAAATTTGTCAAGTGAAATATGGGCACTGTGTACTGTGCTTGGATCAGAGTGAGTATTCTGGAGTTAGGTCAGACTTCTATTTAAGTTTATTTTCAGTATGGTTTTGTGTCTTAGTACAGATACTTTATTTTTAGTTTTAATAGTGGAAAATGTGAGAAAATAATGGCAAACATACAAGAAAAGAAGAAAGATTTTATGTTTGTGTGGGAATAGATTATCTATGCCACCAAGTAGGATGGGTATTAATTATTTTTACTTGTCTTTACTCTCCATATAGCACCATGACCAACAGAAAAGAGGTAATGTGCTATGTTATAGTCACTTACATAGAAAAACTACATGTACTATCCAATCCTATTCAGGCTATTGTCTTCCCAAGCGCCAGCTGATGTCTGAACTATTACTTTTTAAGCAGAAGTACAACCAGGCTGATGCTGGATGGTGCAACTGTGGGAAAAAAATATCAGCTTTGCAAAATGTTTAGCTTTGAGAAGCTAAAATGGATGCTAGAGCAGAAAGGATTTATGCTAGAATTTAGTAAAATGAACAGAAGGGGAAAAGGTAATGGAGGAAAACACAAAATGAGACTAGGCTGGACTGGGACAAAATAAATGGAGGAACACTGAGGACTGACTGAGAACCTACATTTGATATGAACTGAGAATACAAGATAGTAAGACTGAAGTATTCAGTAAGATGGGATGGAAAAAGAAAGATGTGAACAACACAAAAAAACCAGCAGAAGCAAAATAAGTGGTGGTAATGGAGGAGACCAGAGCTCTGAAGTTAGTGCATTTTTTTATTTCCTCTGGTTAATTTCATTTGTTAAAGTTATAATGTATGAGAAATGTGGCTTTGGTTCTTCTGGAAGTCGAGGTACACTGGTTAGGAACAATAGCAGGAAAGTAATAGGTTTTAACTTTAGGAAACAAGGATGAGAAAATCCAGTACAATATTTGCTTTTCCTGTAGTTTAGAAAGTAGCAATTGTTTGTCAAGTAAGTGCTGCAGAATATTCTCCTCATCATCACTTTATGTGCGCTCTTCTTCTGTGTTTTTGTGTAATTTTACGAACACTTGAGATCCCAGAATAGAGGCATGTAGGAATGAAAACATTAGATAAGACCAGTGGTTATATCAAACTAAAGAAATTTGTTATTTTGTCAAAACAGCTACTTCAAGAAAATACGAGGTGTCAAGTGGAAAACATTTTGGAGATAACTTATATAGACTGTGTTAAGAATAAGCTCACCAAGTCACTTTGGCTCACATATTGAAGCAAAACCATTTAAATTGGCATGTAATAATAATGCATGCCCAGAACTGGGGAAAAAAATAAAATCATACTATTGTTGTATTAGAGGAAACAGGATGAAGCTGAGGCCTTTATTGGACTTTTCATAGTACTTTATGAAATTTGCAAATAAAATTATTTAATACCTCATTCCTATTGAAATGTTACACAATCAGAAGCTAAGACATTAAATTTCAAGAGTCTTCATCTACTCACTTTTTACCCAAAAGTCAACAACTTGCCTATGAACAAATTAGGCTGAGAAGACTCAAGAAGAAAGTATGTGCTACTAAAACATGGTAAGTCAAACAGAAAAGATTTTTTTCTGACTGTACTGTGACTGTTCATGGCACTGACAGCCTACATCTCAAATGGTTTAAAAATGTGCAAATCTGACTTTTAGATAAGTCCCCCTACAACAATCTGTGCGCCCTAGAATAGCACACAGTAGTTCTTTGTAGCAGTGAAAAGCAACTGTTGGCAGCAGGTAGTCTAAAAGAATAATTTCTCTACATGCAGGATTCTTTGATAGAAACTATATTTATTTCACTGTGCTAAGCTTTTCTTTATCCTCTCTCTTCTGGTCTTTGAAATGTCCAGGGGCATGAAAGGAGAGGGCCAAGAATACAGAAGTAGTCAGTTCAAATACTCTTGGGATGCATTATACAAGATCTATTACAGGGGTGAAAATGATGGAAGCACTGACGACTTTTTGCTTGTAGGCTATTTTGTCCTTAGAGAACAAATCAGAGGTGTGTCAGCAGTCACATGTTGATCTTCCAGCAGTGTAAGGTGTTACTATGTGGTGTCTCAGAGCAACGTGCTTAGTCTTGATTATCAGTTGATAAATCACTACAGTTACCTCTTTGCTGTGCATGTTTGGTGAAATATTTTCCATTCAGTTCTTGTCAGTGATAGATTTAAAATTACACGAAGTTTCACACTGCAAAACCAAAGCATGAGCAGTTACTTAGTAGAAGATCTCTGATTTGAAGTTGAATGTTTAATTTAAACAAGATTTTAAACTGTGTTTATGATTTGAGAAACAGCATTCATTGTCATCAGATAATTCTGATTACTGTTGCTCTTTAGATATAGAGATAAATTAATTGGAACTATTACAGTCTTTATGACATAAATGTATTTTGATGCTCTGAAGAAGAAATTGTGTTGAATGGGCGAAGTAAAAAAATGATCAGGTTAAAATTGTAATTTATAAGTCCATTACATATATTCAGCAATTGAAGCAGATAGGGGTCGATATTTATTCAACAGACAAATTAGTTTATTTCTAAATTCTGAGGAAACCAAGAAAAGCTTAGAGAGGGTTATTATCTTGCATCTGCAATCAATATTCATTTCAAATTACTAAACTGGGTGGAATTTTCAAATACCAGGCACTAGACAATTTGGATTGGCCTGCAGTACTTAGAGAAGATTTACCAGTTTTACCTCACTAATTATGTGTTACCCATGTAATTACACTTTCCATTGTGTTCCCAGTCACTCATTTGAACGTCAAGTGCAAGAGAGAGATAATATCCTCTAATTTATGTTAAAGGGAAAGAAATGTCAGCACATCATCTTGATTTGCTAGAATGTAATAATGCTGGCCTAATTTCCTTACCTTTCTTCTCTTGCAGTTGTTTATAATTATTGAAAAAAAGGTTTAAAGGAGGGTATAAGCAACTGCCTACAATCTGAAGGGTTAACTTTGGTTGACATGGGAAAAAGGGAGTCTCACAAGTATTAGGACTGTACTTTTAATGAATAGACAGTTTGAATTTGATAGTGACTTTTTACATTGCCTTTCACAGATATAGAGTAAAAGAACAGATCTTTAGTGTTATTGAATTTTATTTCCTGTATTTATTAAAAAAAGATAAAAAAATAATTCCGGGCTCAAACACCGAACTTCTTGTTGAGCTGGTACATGTCTGTTGTAAACATGGATTGAGATTATAAGGTATCTGGCTGTATTTATGCTAGTTGTAGTCCAGATAGAATGCAATTTATGTATACAACATGTTTTATTTTGTTTTACTTCGTTGATTTCGAAGAAATGGCGTATTTTAAGTGTAATGAAAATTATATTTACTCACAACTTTCTTTAGGGCCAATGAAATAACATCTAATAAAAATGTTACGCACATAGTTACGCACATAGTTTTCTTTGAAGCATAGTATGAGATAAAGGTTAAACTGTAGAGAACAAGCCAGCCTGCTTGCTATGTTATTACTCAAAATAGCCTTGGGCCCTTTCTTTCCCCTTACACACTAACTGTAGTCTTCCTGGTGGGGAATATAGTGTTGCTGTCTTTAGACTTCTGTTGTCCTTTTTACAAACTCCTACCTCTTCCTAACCAATTGGCCCTTAATATCATTCTCAGTGTTATTTTTAATCCAACAAATGTTTTCTGAACCGTGATATTTTGTATCTTGCAGGTCATGGAAATTCTGTGATCTCTTTATTAAGATTCCCTCCGCCACCTCTGTTCAGTTCAGAAAGTCTTCAGAGCTATTACATTTTCACGCTATTGTCTCCTGTTTTTTTTAAACTACAGTATTTTTTGATGCTCAGACAAAGCCACACTCTAAATGTTCGGCTATTCTGTTAGCATTCTATTGTTGCCATGATAGCTTGATCCTGAAATGAGGATCTGCTCCCAGTGATGTTACTGGGATATTCTGTAACATGTAAGGAATGCACTAGCAGATGCTGTAGTTACACAGCTTCTCTTTAAAGTTTTCTTGATGATGATCATAGAAGCATATCTGCTGCCCTGAGAAACATAAAAATAAAAGCATTCCCATTAGAGTAGCAGGTAGGAGAGCTGTTAATCAGCTGAATGCCTTGGTAAAGAGATAACTGAAAAGTCTTCCTCAGCTAAGGCTTGATCCAGAGCACACTGGAGTCAGTGGGTGCTTTGAATTAGATCTGGCCTGCAGCATTTCAGCTGAAACTAACAGTAAAGCAGAAGCTGCCATCGGTATTTGTTTCAATAGATTGTCCCATCACTTGATTTCTGGGAAAGGGGTAGATTGTCTTAGTTGCATTTTTTAGTGCTGTTTTTTATTGTGAGATACAAGACTTTCCTGGCACTAGGAATTTAGTACATGCTGTACTGCTGATTTCGTGACTAGGGACCATTGAAGAGGACAATGGCTAAACAAGCGGTGGCTTTGATACAAATCTATTTTGTCTGAAATAGGGCACACTGAATTAGAGAGCTGGAATAGTTCTAGCTGCCTAGATTATCTTGCTTGGCCATTGAGATGTTAAGAGTTCATAGGATCTTTCTCCTACTGCAGAATTCTGTTTTGGACTCTGCAGATGTCCTCATGAATACTTTCCTGCCTAAGCCTCTGAGAAGATACTGTCTTAATCTTGCTGTCATGCTGATTTATCAGCAACAGGCCCCTGAAATCACATAATGCTGTGTTTTTGCTGCAGAGTGTGCATCATCTGCTCTGGCAATAGTTTAAGAGGAAGATTCTCAGAAGAACACCAAATTTACTGCAGGTTTTTATAGATATCATCTATGAAGTAAGTACTTGGTGTTTTCTAAAAGGAAAAATTATAGTAGTTTTTAGTGTTCCACATTTTCATTTCCTTTATACGTTTTCTCATGTTACTTTCAAGAGCAGAGATTGTGATGTCAGTTTTCTGCATGCTGGCTATTTACAAATGTTTTGGTGAGTCTTGAATCCCCCCCTGAAATTAAGGAGTCGAGAGTGAGTGTGTGCCTGGGCATAGTGTAATGCCATCTTGTGGAGTCATTGTTACATTACTCTAGATTAAAGTGAGTAACAAATTCTGTGGGTTTGGTGAGTGCTTTCCCTTTACCTCAGAGAAAGACCTGTACATCTATTTTGTCATAAGAGATGGAATAAACTGCCAAGCTCTAAGGCATTATCAAGAGGAGTAAATAATTCATAGCTTTAAAATAACACAAAGGTACTTACAGACAGGTTATCAAGGAGACAATTTAATATTCTCGATCAACATGTTAAGTATCTGTTTTCATACACCACAATATTATTCTTATTGGCGTCATAGCAAAGGAAAATTTTAAGGAAAGACAGGAGAGCCAGAAAGTGCTTTTTTGGATGTGTCAATTCTTAACTTGACAGGAAGTATAGAGGTGCTTGTCTGAGAAATTAACAACTAGATGTTGAATGCTGTCAAAATAGCTTGTGTGGTGGCCACTAAATACTTGATGGGAGGTGATGGGTAGGAAGGATCAATCATAAAGAGCCTTGAAAGTGATGGCAAATAGCTTACGGTTAATGTAATAGAGAAGGTACAGTCAGTAGAAAGTTGCAAAGAGCAATAATACAATTAGATTGGCAAGCAAAGCTGATGATTTGTACAGCAGCATTCTTCATAAATCTCTTATCTATAAAAAGCATGAAAAAATTACTGCTTTTCCATAAATTTTACCATTGGATGTTAATACAATCACTGACAATTAAATATTATTTATCTTCACCTTTTCTTTCTGTCAGATGTGTCACTTTGGCACACGGGTTGAGGCATATTCTTGGGAAGTGCTGCAGCTAAAGCATACACAATGAGACATCTATATGATGTAGATATTTGCAGAAGATATTTATTTATGGTATAGATCGAACAGCGATGCTTAATTCTCCACTGGCTTTTACTGGCATTCTTAGCATACAATAACTATCACTTGCTTGAGTGAAAGTAGGTAAACAGGTAAATATTGTTTCTATGAATATGAAATGCACTCAGAGCTGCAGTGGTACCTCTAGTGTTCTGTGTGCGCTACTTTGCCAGCATCTAAGAGGACAGTTTTTAAGAATCAAGCTCTTCATGTATATTTCCTTTGGTTTGTTTGGGTTTTTTTTGGCTTTGCTTTTTTGTTTCTTTTTACCTCACTGAATATGCTTCAGCTATACTTGGCTGGCTTTAGCATCTTTTAAAATAAGTTTAAGTAAGCGAATGTTACTTCTGGCATCTCAAGGAGTCTAAATTTCTAGTTTATATGTGTGAAACTTCATATATATACCCATGCTTAGTAGTATCCAAAAGATTCTTTGTAAGAGATGACATTCTTCATCTGAAAAAGACTTATGCTACTTAATTTACATGACTGATCACAACTGCTAAGTCTGACAGGATTTCAAATATTTAGTCTTTATCACTTTCCTTGGAAATATTCTGAAACACTCTGTGGGGCAAAATCACCAGATAAACCAGTCTCATTTGCTTGTTAGCATTCTGTGAGCTGAGGAAGAGGTTATATCAGTTTATTAATATCCTAGTTATTTCAACTGCTCCAGACACTTCTATAAGGTTATTTTTCTGAATAGCGTATCCATAAGGGTTGATCCAGAGAATAGTAAGACTCCGAGAAAATACTTATGGGAATGAAAAGGAAAATTCCCTTCACTCCAGAATCATGGGAACTTTCAGTCTTTCTGAGTCTCTGGCAGGATGAAAAAAATCAGTGGAAGATTCCTGGGGTAAGATACCTATCCATTGAAATAAGAGGAAATGAACTCCTTATGACTAGTGCTGGGCTATGTTTTCAAGTCAAAGCATATTGTAGTATCATATTAAAGGAGAATCTTGCCACCCCCACTGCAAGAGTATTCCCTTGGAAACTGAAAGGTAGCTTGCTTATGGGCAGGATTTTTATTTTTTTTTTATTTTTGAAATTTTAAGTTCTTAAATTCTACTAGAGTTGAATAGACCTCAGGTTACTATATCAGAGATAATGGGAAGCCACCCATGAGTGAATTTTGAACCGAAGCACAAGACCTTTGATTTGCATGACTTGATTGCTGCAGTTAATGCTGTGTAGGCCAATGAGAATTGTTCTTATGTTGAAAAGCTCATTTGTGTCTTTCATAAAATGATTATGTATTTAGGAAGGACTGTTCAATGCAGGAAGTCTTACAAGTTAGGTGGAATTTAAGAGCCTAACTTCAGGCAACTGTTACACAGACTTGTAGCTTATTCTGGTGAGTTACCTGAGGACACATTAGTGTACTAAAGAGTAAATTAGTTTTAGGAAACCTGACTTGTGGAGATTTTAATTTAGATAACTGAAGCTGGGTTCCTGAAGGTATTGCTTGCAATGAATTACAAGGTTATTTGTTTTGGAAACTCAAGTGTTCGCCAGAAAATCTGTCTGGCCTTGGTTTCCTAATAAATTTTACTTTAGTGCAGGTGACACATAAAGGTCATTTTCATCCAGCCGAAGAAAAACATTACTTGAAATCAAAACATGGAGCTCAGTAAATGCCAAAGGCTGTCTGAACTGAAGAGGTGAAAGGGGAAATTATCTTTTTTTCTAAACTGAAAGCAGACTTTGTGAGTTTCATTACTCACAGGTACTCACATTACTCTTCTTGTCGTAATATAAATTTCATTCCCTTATTTTTTGTGATTCTTGCTCAAACAGCAGTAAAATAGACTCAGCAGAGGTGGAAAACTAGCTAAAGAAATGTTTAAAAATACCAGTGGTATCTTATTTATAGACTTTATTGTACATTTTTCTGATCTATGTTACTCATATAACACAGGTTTTTTTACAAAGAGAACCAGAGCTGTAAGTCCTTTAGAAGATATTTAGGCTGTCTTCTTCATTGCAGAATATGAGCATTTCATAGTTATGCAGTGTGCTAACTAGAGTTTGCCATATGTCCTTCAGCTGAGGACTTCTTAAAAAGACATATGCTGTTGGGCATTTAAGTCAAAGGCAGTATTGAAAAAAATCCACTTAACATCTTAAGCAGAAGATGACTGATGATGGTTCTCAGTCCCTAACATCACTGCCATTTATCAATTACTGCAAATTTGACTTTCAAACTTGTGTGTGGCATTGTGTATGCCCAAAATTGAGAATGTGTCCAGTTAGTACTAGAGCACAGCTACTGAATAACTGGGTATTTCCATACTGAAACATTTAATCTGCAGATTTGAGTAGGGCATAATGCTCGGCACACAATTTGGAAAAGTAGGCATAATTTTAGGTGGTTATGATTTGAAAAGAATGAGAATGGAATTAGTGGTGTGAAAAAGTGACTAGAATTGCACTTCAAAATACTCTTTATGGAGTAGATATGAATCATTAGCAATGTCATCATTGAAAATGTGCACGAATGCCTCTGCTATTGTAAGTAGCCAGAAAATGTGGTAAGGAAAGGAAGACAAAAGCAGCCGTTGTATTAAAACTTCTAAATACAAATGTAAAATACCCAAATAAGTAGGAAGTTTTTGTATTTACTTAAAAGCCTTAAAAAGAGTTATACAACCTGAAATCCAGGGCATCAATTAAGAGAGTGAAAGGGTAGTAAGCTTTATCTGGCTGGCAATCCTTGATGCATTAAATAGATGCCAAAGAAAGATTATTCTTCTCTTGGAATTTTGCTAAACAGTAGGGGAAATTTATAAAGCATTGTAGGGTTCAAGCCTAATGAGACCTAGATGGGATTGACAGTTAACTTCATGGGAGAGACTGTACACATCCCTGTGTTTAACAAACAGATCTGTGTGACCAGTCATGTATGAATGCATAATAAGTATGTATGTAGTGATGTCACGCCAAGACTGAAGTAGTTTGTTTTATAAACCTGGCAAGTCTATATTAGGCTCTTCATCTAGCAGTACAGTTACAATTCAACACTTCTCCCTTGTTCTTCCCTTTGTCATGGGCCATAAGATTTTATTTTATTTGCACATTAAGTACGAGGACATATTTTTAATAAACTGGTGTAGTATAGTAACATTACCAATTGTCTAATGCATTGAACCGTGTTTTTATGAAGCTTTGCTAGAGTGAGAAACTGTGAGGTCCCAAAGTCTCCCTTATCAGTTGCCACATCCTTGAGCATGTCCATTTTCCCATTTTGAAGTCACAGGGGCTGTGTATTCCAAAAGCAGAGCTGCTTGTTTCTTTCATATGACATACTGAGTAATCAAGAAAAAGAAGATCCTTTTCTGTGCTATAAATATTATCTTGTTTGAGATTTGGCAAATAACCTGAAATAATATGAC
The DNA here is from genome assembly GCA_027560015.1 of Chloroceryle amazona. Lineage (NCBI taxonomy): Eukaryota > Metazoa > Chordata > Aves > Coraciiformes > Cerylidae > Chloroceryle > Chloroceryle amazona. The sequence continues at coordinate 40,106 of JANHFX010007037.1, read as the reverse complement.
AGAAATTAACACAAGAGTGACATCAAAAGGAAATTTTCTAACTTCAGACCTGACACTATTCTAGTCTTCAAAGTGTTAGTGAATATTTAATGGATCAGACATCTATGAAAGGATGTAGACTGAAAAGGGCATCACAAACCCTTGAGTATTTAACCCCTGAAGCACTGACATTCATAAATGACTCTTAGTTATTCTGATGTAATGTTAGCTCTCATGCTATTTTATTTTTGATTATTTAAGCAATATTAGTCTATGCAGTACAAGCAAAACTAAATGGAGACTCTTCAAGTGCTGTATTAGAATACTGTGTTATCCCACTAGCTAGCCTAATATGCTTAAAATAAATATTCTAAAATATTATAGTGTTAAATAGAAGAATATAAATATTCTTAGAGTGTTCTCATAAGACCATTCCAGATAACACACTTTTTTTTTCTGTATTTTTAAATACAGTGCTTGTCCTTAGAGGTGGTCTTTGGGACTTGTGTTGTGGTGAACTGAATCTTTGTCAAACTACTGCACCTTCATTATCTCTACTAAATTTATTAGCTTTGTATTAGAATTTGACAAGGTAGCTTCTACAGGCTGCTTAGAGAAATTCTTAATAAAATAAGTGGCAGTTCTTCATGTGTTGTATGTGCTGAATAACAAATGCTAAGTAACTAGATTGTGTCTAGACAGGATTTGATTTGGGTATGCTTTTACATTGTCCCTGAACTAAGCATCACAGTGTAAAGTGGTTTCAAGTTCCAGACATAATAATCCAAGTATGTGAACATATCCAGATACTTTTAGATCAGGATCTACTTGTCTTAAAGTGAGATTATGTACAGAAATCCAGTGCGGTAAAGTTGGCATCCATTCACACTGATGGTATAAATCAGTCTCCCATCTAAAGCATTTGCTCACATGATTTTGAATTCTCATGAAGATTCAGATATTTATTCTAAAAGGTTAAATCATGTAGGTAAGAAATTTGACTGATTGGATCAGATCCATTGCTGGCAAAGCTGTCTTTGGAACTGCAGCAGAATTAATTTTAAGCTTTTTTTTTTTCTCAATTGTTGGGCTACTGAAGTGCATGCCCTACTTTTGTGCTGCATAGCTGTTGGTCTTACCAGGGCATAGACCTGATCCCTAACCCTTTGGCTCTCTGTAACATAAGTTTTGACAGTGTCTGAACCAAAAGTTGTTTTTCTATCTTCTCAAGATTTTTCATCATTATCATATTATTTTCACTGGGAATTCCCACAGCATTCACAAAAGTATCCAGACTTGACAATACTGTGTAACAAGAGAAAGAGATAATGAAAGCTGATTTTTGAATGGAACTTTAAACATGTGAAGCAAGAGAAAAATTTGATTCCTTAAGTTGTTTAAATCTTGGTCTAAAAGCCATTGGATAATGTTAGATTACCTTGTATGTCTTGAATGTTGGTATCTTAAGAAAGATATATTTTAGGGTTTAGACTCATATTTGGACTGAGTAATGCCTCTGTAGCATTATTCCATGTATATAACTACAGCTGAATGTAATCCAAATATTTTAGATGCAGAATTTACCTTCCTTTCTCATACAGAATAATGTCATACTATATAAATAATACATCTGAACATCCTCCGTATTTTTTCAGTGAATTAAGAGGTCATCAATGTGAGGTAAGACTTCACCTCTTGCCTCTACCTCTGGTAGACTTGCTCCATGAAAGAAAACTAATGGTTAATGACTGTGAAGCATACCTAGGTAATTCATTCTTTTCCCCACCTACACGTAATGAAACACTGACATTTGATGTCTTCAAGTATGTCCTTTCTCTAACCCTGCTCCTGTCTCGTTTTCTGCATTTCCCAGAGACTGCAACCTTGTGAGGTGCTGTAATGTCTGTCGTTATAAGTCATATTAAAAGACCAAGGCTTTGTTAATAACATAAATTGAAGAGAAACATGAGATACACTGAAAATTTTATAGATCCTACTGCCCAAGTGAAGGGGAGGCACTGGTCTCAAGGCTGTCATATCCAAATGAATTTTTCAGATTAGCTGCTTATCTGTTTTCTTTGGCTGTTGTGGGTTTTGAGGTTTGTTTTTTTTGTTGTGTTTGTTTGTTTGTTTTTTAGTTTTGGTCTTTTGTAGTTTCAACTAGGATGCTAGTTGTACTTTTTTAATAAAAATGAAGTGTGCAGTTAGATATTGCATACTCACAAAGCAAAATGAACTTGCAGAAGTGGGGGTGGTGAAGAATTATAGCATATTAATATCACACTCAGCTGTCTTTCCCCTTCCCATTCAAATAGCCCAAGTTAAGTACAGCCTTGAGTGGACATCAAGAAGCCAGAGTCCTGACATACCTGTTTTCCACATATTCTTTGTAATTACCTGTGTCTCAGACTAGATTAGATGAGGATTTGTGGGTGACTAACAGATTTTTATTCATCATCTGGGATAGCACAAGGAGAGGACATCTACATTTCTTGCTTATGGTAAAAAATACTGTGATCCCAGTTACATGCCAAAAATTATAAAGACAAATGTAAACCTGTTTTAAGCTAAAAAGAATGATTTACAGTACTTAGGGAATAATAAATGAACATTGACAACAGTGGGGTGATGCTAATATGCTGATGCTTTACTAATGGCTTCTAGGTGAGTAATGTGTATTTCTTTGACTGTCTGTAAAGTGAGGGTATGCTTTTCAGTTGGGATTAAATGGTAATTTCAATTAGTAGAACTACAAATACTGCTGCTGCACTTCATGTTCCCATCTTGATATCTGGAGAGCTTCAGGTACAACCGGCACAGACACTCATAAGATCAAGGTCAAACTGTCTGCATAGTAAATGATGGAAAGTATTAATTCACCCACAGATGTGGCAGCAGAGATGCATAATCTTCATACAGTTTATCTATACCTCTGGGTATTTGAAAGACTTAATTAATTACAACACAGTGAATCCTGCATTAAGTGTCACTCTCAAACATCTTTAAGGGACAGTTCAACACTAGGTATTGCCTCTATGCTGTATGCCTTTGCCAGGGCGTTATATAGTTTGTTCGGGTTTGCTGCTTTCAGGGTGACGGAAGAAAAGAGATAATTTTACTTGACTACGAGTAAATAAGAAGATAATTCAGTCCATTTTAGTTTTTACTACCTCTTAGGTTAGTTTCTGTAGGATGGTGGCTAAAGTCTGACACCATCTGACACCATTAGTCTCACACCATCAGACTAATGACACCATCATTAAGGTCTTTTTGCAGAGTCTACCTTAAAAAATAAAATTAACATGCAGTTTTTCAAAATTTCACTGTTGGCAGAATAGTTCTATTGAAGTTGAAAAGCATTTTACCTGTTGGAAAGGATTAGGCCCATGGTAGGAATTCTGAAAATCTACTTCTGACTGTATTAGGAATGTTTCTAAAATCTTCCCCACCACTTCAGTATTTAGAGTCGCATGTCAGACTGACACATTCATCTTTGGACAGAGTTCCCATTTATTCATCATGTCAGAGCTAGGCAAAGACCATACAAATGACTTCTTAAATATTTTTCTTAGATAATAATTCAAGGCATATTTGGACTTTAGACTATACCGTTGTTCATGGCTTGCCTGTACCTTCACTAAAATTTTTGAGAAATGTTGAAAAAAGTAAGTTTAATGAAGTGATTAAAGAATGAAGAGTAAACTTTGAGAAGATAAAAGTCAGAGTCTGTCTTATATCAAAAGTAGTCCAAGATATCTTCAAGTCAGGCCAGCTTTCTGTAAGAATTCTTGAATTCCTGTCAGTGAAGCTACTGACAGTGAAATATTTGCCATCGGCTGTAGAACAAATAATTGTTGACGTGATTTGGAATCAAATTTAGTTCAGTGCTAGTTTCATATCAATGGAGGTGCATTTAAAGCTCACTGATGTTAACAGCAAGACTTCACATGGGACCTTACATATTTCCCAAGCCTTTTGTGTTAGCAGTTATGATTAGAAAAAGAAGACAAATTCAATAAATTGTTGCCTCTTCCTCATTGATCTTTTGAAAAAATGGAAAGCTTTTGATGCATGATGCATGACATACTCATTTTTAAGAAAGCAGAGAGACTCAAGTAGAACTCATATCTAGGTAGTGGACATGGGTTAAGAAAGTGCTCAAAAGAGGAATTCCCAAAATCTATAATTTGCTTGGCAGGGGTTAGTGCTGATATGGAGGACACCTTTTTCTTTACATCTGTGAATCTCTGGGACTTGGCTTTTACCTGAGCATTGATACCTAAGATCTGTGAGAAGTACAATGTGTGGGAGAAAGAAAGTGAGATTCTAAAGGCTTGTAGTGATGCATGATTAGGATTTCTTTTGCTAGCATTCTGGTATTAGCATCAATAATATTTCAACTGCACTAGTTACAGTTTTATATCTGAGGTTCTGAATATTCATTTGCAAAACAAAAATGAGTGGTGCATTTGTCTGATAAATTAGAGCTGTATGATTTCTGTTTTCACATACAAGTTAATTTGTGACAGATGGGAACACAGTGCTGGAGAAGTTCTAATCTCTATAGTTTAAAGAAGATATTAATTATAATCTTCATTCTTATCCATAGCTCTCTTATGCTAGAACTATGTAATATTTCATCATGACATTACTAGATCAGGCTAAAACATGCCAGCCTTTTATTTGATGTGATTTGGCCATGTAATGCAAATATGGCTCAGGTGGGCATGTTAGTTACATGAACAATATCATGAGGAGCGGTAGAAAACATGATTTCAACCATAGTAAAGTGGGCAGGTGGAGCCTCAAGTTTTTATTTGGCTTATTAAGATGTACATAGCAGAGGTGGAACAAAATATATTTTTTCAAAATGCACAACAGACAATACAGGTGTTTACAGATGTATTTTGAAAGGTTTTTCCATACCATTTTACTACAAGGTACTCTGTTTTGCAATTTTAATTAAAAATTCTTTCATCCAGAATGGAACAATTCCTGATATGAGTAATATGCTTAGTTTAAACTGAAGTCGACTCATGTTTAAAATGAGTGAGAGGCAATTTGATTTAACTATTACTTTACAACTTTTAAAACTTCACTAGACCAAAGAAAATGTCCATGAGGATTAATCTTATAAATAAAAAGAACTAGTATCTTTCAGTAAAAAAGATAAAAATGAAATAAATTAAAATATCTGTTATCTATTATAAATGAGATCCAGAGTAGCAGACAATTCCCTTTATTTAAAGATGTCTGTAAGGGTCTGAAAAGCAGACATGCTAGTCAACCTCAAGAGGTCATCCCTTTATTCCCTTGCCTTATGGCAAATTAACTTTATCTCTGTCTTTCCTAACAGGTTCACTGTGGTTTTGAAGACCTATATGGTCACTACTCCACAGACCTCAGTCTTTTGTCTTTCAGTCTTCCCTTCCCCAACCCCCTGACAATTTATTTCTCTGTACCTTTCAGAAGATTTGCCAATGACTACTCTGAATCTTTTATTAGTTGTTCTGTTCACTATGAACATGGAGTACTGACTGTTCCTTTTCTCTTTGTAACAGTCTTCAAGCATGTAAAAGGTTCCACAAATTCCCCACAACCTCACAAGTGTTACCTCCCATAAGCAAAACAACATTTAAATAAATCTTTTCTTCCCAAGCTGTTTTTTAGGCCTCACTCCATTCTTCTTACTCTTCTGTGGATTTTCTCCAGTTTTTCAATGCCTTGAAGTTCTGTGTCCAAGGCTGGATGTAAGAGCTTGGCCGAGTCTTTTATCATCTTGAACTAAGTAGTGGAAGCAGGTTGTGTCTTGCAGGCTGTACTCCTTGCATTCCCACTTTGCTGCAGCAGTGATATGCTGTTGACTTAGCTTGTATAACCACCAAGTCTTTGGTGCTGAGCTGCTGCTGAACAGTTGCTCTCCATTCTGTGTCTGTGCAGGTGATTTTCTGATGAAGAGCAGTATCTTTACTTTTTCCTGATAAGATTTAATTCTGCAGGTTTCAGATAACTTTCCCAATAATGTGTGATTCAGTCCTCCAGCTTGCTTCCAGATCATCCCAGCTGCAGAACCTCAGAAGGGACTACTGCAACTATTTTTGAGGCATGTTATCATATCCTATTTGCACTGCAGGTATCAGGTGCCTCTAGATTCACCCCTATATAATTTGTGAGACTCCTAGGTTAAATAGTCTTAAAAAAATTCTCATTATTACATTCTGTTGCATAATGAGAGAAAATCCAGTGTTGCTGATATGTGGCAAAATTTTCAGAATAGTTTAACTGACCTAGGATATGTTTACTTAGGTGAAAGTAGACAGATGATGATTTTTTTCAAGTTAGCCAGGTATGAGCTAGAGTTCATGTTATTTGTGTTATTGTGGCACTTCGCTTGAGCTAACAGGCCTTACTGAGAAAGCATGAGAGTTCAGGTGACATTCGACATTGGAGCATCAGTTCTGGCTCTTATATAAACCTGCTGTTATTACTTACAGAGCATAATGACTGTATGAAATATTTTGCCAAAAAGAAGTTAGGATCTCAGCTGAGAGAGTTCTACAGTCCAACTAACAGAAAGCAAGGGCACAGATGTTGGTTGTAAGAAAACCAGTGCTTACAAGGCTTTTTAAAAAAATGCATTCTGGGGAGAGATGGAAAAAAATGGATAATAAAGACTTGGTACTTAGGAACTTTTTGAAAGCATAGGATAGCATAGAATGAGCAAAGTGAACTAGGCAGTGGAAATACAGGTATATAAAGAATGAGGGTGTAACAGAGAAGGAAAGGAGGCAAGGGCAGAAGGAATTGGAAGCAGCATTCTGTAGATCTGTGCAAATGGAAGATGATGGGATAAGTGGGGAAGGCCTGAAGAAAAGTTTAGTCAGTAGCTCTCCATTTTAGCCTTAAAAAGCTTTGTTTCAATCTTGGCAGTTTCTAAATAGCCTTGCCTATTATCTTCCACTTAAACCTGATCAATACCTTTGTTCAGAAGTGAACATTTAAAGCTAAATGGCCATCTCAGGTATTCCTCACTGGTTACTTCCATTCTGACTGAAGGAACAATAGGATGGTCCCAGTCCCCTGACGGTGCAGTCAGTGCTGTCAGTGTCGCAGGTTTCGCAGTGGCACTCCGTAGCTACCGGATACGAGTAAAAGGATTCAGGATGGTCACCACAGCCAGGGATCTTCACTGTTTCATACACCACCTCCTTGAAGGTACATGTTTGTTGAACGGATGATACTGGTGGATATTTATATACTGGATCCTGAAAATTACAAGAAGGAAATACCTAGTTTGAAATTTGTTATGGGGTAGAATTCCAAATTTGTATAAAATAATGAATTTTCACATCAGGTCCTTTAAATTGGTGGGAAAATCCCACTGAGATCAGAAGGATTTGGATCCAACTCATCTAATTTCTTAGATTTCTCCTTTCAAGAGGACTGATACGGCAAATTGTGTCATAGAATCATCAGATAATCTTTCAGATCAATTGTTTGATTCTTTAAATTATTTGGAAAAGTAAAGGAGTCTACATAGTAATGGCTGCTTTATTATATCTATTTGAAACCACAAATTGAACACAAGGTATAGATACAGATCCATTTCAACTCCAGTTATATAAGCATAATGTGTGCAGCCAGTTGAAGATCTGAATTTTACCAACATCTTTTCACCCTTCCCTTTGTGCTTCAGACTGGCTGTGCAGCTACTTTCCTGTTAAATATCACAGCAGTTACTCAACCTGTTCTTTAATAAGGCTCATCTTGCATACATGTTCATTTTGGACTGGGGAAATGGGTTACTCATACATCACTTGGAATATTTAATTCTGGTGCCTTAAATTAAACTTAAGATTCTTACCCTTGTGAAGCAGTATCCTGAGCACCATGTGGCATTCACTGTAATACAGAACTGACATTCTTCTCTTTCCACTGCTATAGTAATATTAGTGAGCTGACAGCTGTTGCAACAAATTGCTTTCCAGCAAAACAGCAGCACGTAACAATTAACTGTCTTCATCCTGTGTATAAAGGAAAAAAAAAATCTATACTGGAGAAACATGTATAGTTAATTTTATCAGGAAATATAGAAACAGGGAGAAATTAAGTCTTTACATTATCATCAAGTGGTTCTATAATAGCAATCTTTAACAAGTATCAGTGAGAACATAAGATAAAGCCATTAAATAGACCTATATGTATGTCCATTGTTAGAGGAGTTTGATTTTCCTAAGCAAATGAAATGGCATGCCAGAAATCTTTGTAGAACAGTAATAGCAGAGTAACATACCACTTTCAATGAAATAAGTTTATCTAAGTTTCTGTACAGAGAATGTGTACTGTCTTTAAGGAGAGAGAAAAAAGGAGCAAGGGATAACCTATTTTTCAGAAGCAGTTAATTACATACAGTGTTTGCAATTTGAAAAAAAGATTTCTAGATCAGGTTCTGATGAAAACTTACCTGTCTTCTACTTGCCTTCCTGGGAATAGCTGTAGTGAAAAGAAAGCCCCACGCTTACCTTTTATACTAAATCCTGTGTAACTTACACCGTGAGGATTTGCAGTGTATTAATGCAGCAAGCATTAGTTTGGTACTTGGTGAAAGCGGATTAATGTTCACCCAGACAGTGAGATCAAACCTTGTTAGGAAAAAAGAAAAGCAAAACACACTCAGGAAATGATGGTGAAGGTTACTGTCACGATGTGTTTTTTAGAAGTTTCACTGGATTTGATTCAGCGGCATTTAGAAAGAGCTGAGCCATTCCACTATTTGAAAGAAGGTTGAGAAGCCTAATTTTTGAAAAGTTCAGATGTTTTACCTGTGTTTTATGTCAGCCCTCAAACTAATACGCTTAGGGGGCAAGCTGGTCTTCTGGTAATTCATAGTAGAGACATTGCTAGAGTGTTTCTTCACTAATGAACATGTTCCTGAGTTTTTTAGGGTATCACTCTTGATTGATTTCCTCTGAATGGGGTCTTACCCAGTGAGCTGTATATGTAATTTATTGCTCTGTGATCCAAGAAAGCTAGTAGTGTGAGTTTTGTTAAACCGCTTCTCTTTAGTATTTAAAATACCACTGTGATTTTATCAAAATTCAGATTTCTATCCCAGTGTATTCAGTCCTGGTTCCTGTCTGTTGCAGTTATATTTTTTTAACTTATGTAAGGGATGTCTGTACTGTGGAAAGGATTATAAAGATGTCATAATGAGGCTCCAGATCTGTGTTTTCTATCAGTGATCCCAGATTAAGTATTGTTGTGTTATAGGGAAAATGCTAATATTTTAAACAGGCAACCATGCAAACTCGAATGCATTCACTAGTTTGTCATGATAATAAAAGATTCTGTGACTAGTGTTCTCTTACTCACTGCCTTTTTCCTACATTCACAAGTTAGTGATGTGTGCCTCTTCACCAAAATAATGACAGAGAAATAACTTTGGTGAGCTTCATGTATCACTTCTGGGGAAAATGACTCACAGTAGCACTGCGTTTACTATCATCTGCCCAGAACAGCCAGTTTTGCTTTGTTATGACTGTTCTACTATGGTCAGTCTGACTTCTACAGAAATCTATCCATGAAAGAAAACTAGGCAAGGACATATAGTTAAAAGCATTTTATCGTGAAAAGAAATTCTCACTGGCTTATTAGTTGTCCTGCAGACAGGATACTTTTCAAAATGGCTTTTACAAATGAGCCCTTTCAGTGTCTCATGCCTTCCTGTGGTCCTGCAGACTGGCCATCTGTTTCAGTTTCCATCCAGTCTGCAGTACCTTAATTTGTGAATGGATTTCGTACCATCAAAGTTAGAAAATGATCCACAAATTCTCCCTGGACATCTCTTGTAATAATAACTTTCTTTGAATGAGAAAACAACTCAATTAAATAAAGTCAAGAAAACAGACATCTTCCTCTTTACTAATATAAACTCTGTGATCATTTGATAACGGTCTTTTCTGTCATTTAGTGTCAACGAAGTCTGTCTTTTCAGAGAAGATTCTCACTTGCTGTAAATCACTAATTCCAGAAATGCCAGACAAAAGCTGATTACAATTTGTTATATCCCTACAGGGGAATCTGGCCTTTTCTAAGTACCGATTTATGCAAATTAAATAAAAGTAAATAAACTTCATTTGAAAAGGACAGTGCAGAAAATATCTAATCTCTCAGTTGCAATTATCTGTTTCATGGTTTGAGGAAGTCATACACATTCATAAAACCAGTTTCACAAGCAGAGAGTGCAAGTTTAGCCCCTGCCATGCTGTTTTTTTCCTCCCCTGGTTCCTTGCTCTGGCTTACTCAGCCTTCTCACTTGTGGTAATGCAAATTAAGGAAATCTGATTAAAAGGGAAAAAGCCAACCCAGACATCTTTTACAGCATTGTTGTTAATCCATATCAATTTGTTCCACAATGCAATGAACAGCTCTAGCAGTGTAAGTGATGGGATTGATTGGGGAGGGAGAATGAGGGGGGAGGTTAACAGGAAATGCTTTGCATACATTTGTTTCTGTAATTGTCAACTCCAGCTATCAGCTCTGCTACATTCATTGTGTGAATATATGAATATGCATTTTTCATGGTAATAGGAAATTACAAATTGAAATCAACTAACCACCAGTCTATCATCTGAGGAGTGGTAACTTGGTGAGTTGTTACTTGGCTGACTTTGATTCTGTTCCCACACCTTTTGTTAGAAAGGTACACTAAAGGAATGACTGCCCATGATGGGCAAGTTGCTGTGTTAAGTCCATACTTCTGGGAAATGTTTACATGCTAACTATACCATACTCCTTCAAGTTTATATTCCCATTAGATTAAAAAAAAATAGGTTTTGGTAGTTGTGAAGGAAATTACAAATGTTACTTATATAGAAAGTTATTTTCATGTATACATCAACATTATACGTAGGTTCTGTGGTATTGAATTTTGTATCTATTTGAGAAACAATACTTACCATTTTAAAGGGTTTATATTTGAATTTAGGGAATAATATTCGAGGGAAGAATGCTTCACATGCTACAGCAACTTCTCGGTGTTAAGTAGTGGTTTCATATATGTAGTTCTCAGGAAGTATTGCTTACCCTAGATTCAGCAGTTGGCATTGTGCTTCTAGGCTGAATGCTAGGTGTTACCCAGATTGTCAAAGAGGAATTATTGAAGCCTTACTCCTGACTTCTGTGGTGGTTTATGTATACAGCCTAGGAAATGAAAAGATTTTGTAGGATGTCTGTACAGAAAGATTCAGACAGACCCACGTGTGCTCTGCTCACACTTGGAGCTAGCTAAGAAATTCACAGATCTGGAATGTCTTTGCAAATGGCTTGTCTGAATTGGGATGAAGCAATCTCATGCTCTTTCTCCACCTTTCTAGAGTTAATTTACTAGTGGGTCCACTGTGCAGAATCCAAGCTCCAGCAAGGCCCTGAGAGGGCTCAGGTTGCTGCGGAATCCTGTAATTCCATTATGACTGAGAATGGAAGAGTTGGTTTGGAATGGCTAGCACTTAATGGTTGAGACCTCTGGCAGTGGGAGGTTGCTGTATTCCTACTGAAGTGAATGAAGAAGTTTGGCAAATGCTGTAATAGAAGATGTGGTCTTCAACACAGACAGGGAATTGGTTTGTCAGTGTATAGGCAGTCCTGGAGATGAAGACTGTCCAACTTTTGTGAAAGTCATAGTGGGCAGTAGATTCACGTGGCTGTGTTAATGACTTAGTGGCCTCTCAGGGAAATAAAAGGCTTCTCTGTATTACTATAATTTTTTTTTTTGTGACTATTTCCCTTGGACTGTTTACTGTTGTAACCCAGCAAGCCATTGTTAACACAGCTGCCCCAAGAGGGCCCTTGCTTTGCTCTTTCTAATCACTTCAACTAGAAGTGCTGTGCCATATTCTGCTGTTGCTGTTGGGGTTTTCTTTGGGTGTGGAGTGGTGGTTGTTAGTTTGTTTGGTTTTCCCCAAAGCATCTTATACAGAACTGAAAGCTTTGTGTTTCTTATATTGTCCTAAACTAAGGAAATCTCTTTCTTCAAGAATGGTGTTGATAAAACTAGCAGTTCTCTTACTGTAAATTGTAAATCTGTCTTGCTTAAAAAAAGGTGGATTAGGTCTTTCAGAAAACTTTAGCAGCTATCAAAGTTCTATTGGAAAACTTAGTTATATGTGTGCAACTCATCCACTATGAGTAATAAATCTGACTTTGTCCTGAAGATGTATTAAACCTTCTAGTGGAAAACCCACAATGTCTGATAAAAAATACAAGTCTTATCTGTGAATTATTCCATCTGCAGACTAGTTTTGGCTTCTAATATTTTCTTTTAAAAGTGCCAAGGGATTTAGTTTCAGGTTTATTAAATTCATGGTTGTGGTTACATGTTTTAGATCTTGTTAAACATACATATATTACTGGGGATAATAGTTTCTGCATCTGAAAGCTGTTTCTTATTGAAAGTATGTCTCAAGGCATGTTTAAAGTGCTTAAATCTATGGCTTAATTAAATTCAATGTGTTAGAACAGAGTGAAGAGTTAGCTCTTAGGTTTGGACTTGTGGGCTTCACTGCCATTATATTGAGTATAATGTGCACTTGTGTAAGGTTTCTTCTGCATACAGCTTGTCTTGACTGAGTCCTTTTCCTTTCCCCTTTCCCCTTTCCCCTTTCCTTTTTTCTTTTTTCAAATGTTTTTCTGCACAGGTCCGAATTTAACTTGGGTATTTAAAGCAAAAGGTCTTATTGCTGCTACCCAGTGATTGACTAAATTGATACCCTTGGAAGTGCACACATTGCAAATTACTTCTGAATCTGTGCTTCAGGACTCCCTGTGTGGGGCAGGTATTTCATAGTGCAGCAGCACAGGCTCTTGTTAAGTAAATTGACTGGAGTGTTGTCTCTCTCTTTTGTTGCTCTTGTTTTTGTTGCTTACTGCTGGTGGGAGATTACTTTTGCATTGCATTACCCCTTGATATACCTTTGGGGTTCACCATGACTCTTACTAAAGTCATTGGAGAGACCCTCCTTGCCTTTAGTAGTAACTGCACTGGGTAGCTGGTCACTATTGCTCAATACAATTTTTACTGATATGGCTTTAATTCCAGACACTAAGTATTTAGTAGCATAGAATTGTAGAAAGCTTCTAAGATACTAGTTTTCATTACATGGAGCAAATGTTATACATCCCATGTTTCCAAATACCTATACAAGCTGTTAGTGTTTTTAAATCTTGTGACAATCCTGCTTGCAGTCAGAAGCAGCAGAAACTAATACTTCTGAAAAGTGTTTAATAAACAGAACACTGCAAGGAGCAATACAGATGATTGTTAGTGTCATTCAGTTATTGTCACACATGCTGTAAATCCATTCATGGCTGATTTTTATATCATATTTCTGAATATATAAGCCAGCTGCATTTTCATACCCTTTTCAGTGATGAGATTCTTACAGCCTTCAACTGTTTGCTCTTGCAAAATGACAGTGTGTGATCTTGGCTTCTTAGATAAGATCATTTGATAACTCCAGTGGTCATATTAGAAAAAAATTGGCAAAGCAAGGGAGAGACATGATGAACAATACATTTAAAGTCCTATATTCCACTACTATGTACCCAGCTAGGGTGTCCTTTTTGTTATGGGAGCAGTTCTTGGGTCTGTGTGGAATTGTTGTTATGCTGTTGGTAGCAAAGGTGCAGAAATATTTTTGTTAGGATACAAGTTGAAGAAACTAGAAACAGGGGCATGAGGCTTTATCTGACATGGTTCATTATGGTTTGTTTTTACTGGTCTTGCACAGAATACAAAGACATGCCCAAATCTGTTTCACTCTTAATTCAAGTGGTGCTTGTGTGTCAAGAAGTCATGCCAAATGTTGTCACCTTCCTCACTGAGCAGTAGCAGAGAGCCCTCTGGGTTGACATGTGACTCATGGATTGTTAAGTAAGAGAAGCTGGATGTGAATGGAAGAAAGGAAGACCAGTTTATTTTTTAAATTTTCTTTTCATTCTTAAAAAAGGAACCCCTAAAGTTTAAAATCCTTCATAGAAGGAAAGCCTTTCCATGTTTGAGTTGCTGCATGTTACTGTCTGTCTCAAGTTACCATCTGTTGAAGACAGAGCATATATGTGGACTGCTTAGGCAGCTGCAGACACTGGAAGCACTCGGTTCCCCAGTCTTGGAAATGTAGTATCTGCAGCAACCCAGTCAGATGGGAAACTGGCAGGAAATCTGGGCTTCAATGAACTTCATTGAAATCATGAAATTAATAATTTGCTATTTTCCTACAGAAATGGTAAATCTGGGGAAAATGTACCAGATATTTTTGGACTTCTGCTTTGGAGCACAATGACCTTGGATTGCTAGAGAGACATTTTTTTCAGCCACATTAATCAGGACCTGAATGAATTTTGAAATCTAAATCAAAATGGAAAACAAACATATCTGAGTATTCACTTGAAAGCCAAATTGTTTGACTGCATTTAAGTGCTTTGGTACTGTATATGCTTCCTAAAAGTAAATTCTTGAGAAAAAGCTGAGATACTGAGTTTCACTGGCACAACTTGTTCAGTGGCAAGCCTGGCAATTTCTGAACTAGGAGGCCTTCTGGTTTTCTTTCTTTTCAGTGCCTGCAGCAAATATACACAGAGTTGGTTAAAAACCACATGTATTTTTGAGAAACTTTTATGTAAATAACACTTCAAGACCCAAATATTAAAGAGAGACTTGAGTCCAAAGGACGAAATCTGCCATTAATAGTTTGTGTAAGGAATGATTACATTTTTTCTAGGTAGTTTCTGTTAGTGTTCTGTCTTGTTCAAAATTGTTATGCCTAGAAATAAAAAAGACAGCATTTCAGAGACTTTAAACATTCATCATTATCTCTGTTATGTTCTGTAACCATGATAAGAAGCTGGGAAAGCATTTGTCTATGACAGATTTTAGGAAGGACTGCTGGAAATATGTGCATTTGTTGTAAAACAGTAAGTCTGTCAGGATTGTGCCTTATTCACACAGACAACAGCACCTGTGAATTGTTTTCAAGCTACAGCTATGATACATGACATAAGGCTTATTTGAATCTTTCTGGCATTGTGCCTTTATAACACAATACAGCTGATGCAGAACGATTCAGTACACTTGGATAAGGGATGGAAAGCCCATCTTATTTGGGTTACTAAATAAAGTCTGAGGCTGAAGATATCTGGCCCATATTCTTTTTGCAAGTGGAGTATTTTTTTTTGGTCAATTCCTTAAGAAAAATAGGTTGAAAAGAATGCATACAGCATTCAGCTGCTATTTCAGCATTTTATCTGACCAGCTCTATCCACCATATTTGTGGCTTTTAGGGATTCTAAACATTTTTTTTAAAGGATTTTTTTTCTCAGCATTCCTATGGAATCTTTATTCTAGAGCATGGAGCCATTATATGCAGAATATAGGGTGCTGGAGTTGCCCTGTGAGCAGTAGGAGTTTGATTGTGATCAGATTGCAAATTTGCAAAGGAATTTCATGAAACTAGTGCAGGAATCAGCACTGCAGAGCTTTAATGAGGAAACAAGGAAACGGATCTGAAGCTTAAAGAAAAAAGCTTTACAGGTATCATCCCAGTATATAGGTCAATACAAAAAGCAAATCTTGTTTGTTAGGCTATATTAGCAGAATGATGAAATAAAAATCCAAGCATTGTATTTAGCTACATTTCTGATGAAGGTCTATTTTCCCAGACAATTACAATAATTAAACCCAGAGTTTTTATTCTTAAATAAAGTGGGCAGAAATTTGGCAGTTTCAGTCTCTGTAGTCGCTCTGCAGACATTATGCACTCTTCAGCCATATCAGTGGTAGCAGGATCTCTATTTGCTGTTTGTGAAGGATGCAGCTCTTTCCTTCCTCACCACCCCTATTCTGCATTTCTGATTCATCTGATACTCTCTCCTCATTAACCAGGCTGTAGGAATTCCACTCTTATGCAGAATGAGTCCCAGGCATAAGCAAAGCAAGCTGTGGCAAGGAAGCAGACTGCTAGGGAGGGTAAGAGAGCCATGGCCTTGTTGGCCCTTTTGATTTCTCATGGCAGAAAAGTAAAGCTACTTGATGGCTGGAACTTCAGGCAGACTGACATCAGAAAATACTGCTCATCATTCACTTTAGGTTCCTGGAGTCTCTTTTATCCTGACAAGGACCCTAGAAACTAATCTTTTCTCTTTTCCATTAGGGGCTTGGGACTCTCCTCCTACCTCCCTGGCAGGTGTCTGGCAATGAAGGCCCATTTGGTAGGCAGCTCTATATGGGATGCCAGGCAGAGAAGCTGAATGATGCTGTAAGAGGGAGGAAGGAACAGGGCAGGCATGATGCAGAACAAACCTGTGAAATGAGGGTTCCTAAATGTGATTAAAATTACCTTGAAATTTAATACCCGTGGTCCCTGATCGCCTTTTAAAATATTGGTTTATGTTGTGTCTGTTTCAGCACAGTATTGAACAGCTGTTTGAAATGGATCAGTCTAAACACTGGCTGCTCAGCTTTATAGGAATAGAAAAGTCACTGAGCCGAAATCCATTTGTAATCTCTGTAGTACTGCCTGAAAAAAAGAAACACTCCTACTCAATTGCTTTATTAATTGTATAAGTGAGCGAGATCACAGTTGCTGATAATTAAACTGGTTTTGTGGCTTGTTGTGGTGCCATCTCGCGGTTCTTGAGTAAAAGTTCACATGTTGTGAAAGTTACTTCACATCCGAAGCAGATTTTGCAGCATTGCGGCAAGCAAAACTAAGTGCTAGGGTATGGAACTGAAACAGCACTTTAAGCTTCCTGGCTATTGGCCAGATTCCTGCCGTGCTCAGCCCTTTCCAGACCTAGTAAAGCCTTTGGGCAAAAAGAGGTTTCAGAACTCTCACTGTAAAAGTGGTGATAATACAGCAGCCTTTAAATGCAATGACTTTAATTACTTCAGGCCATTTTGCTTGTCCCTGTGCAGGAGAGGCATGGCGAACTGTGCTCAACATGCCTTTTCTTTTCCTTCTCTCTAAATTGTGGAACATTAAGCATAATCATCCCTGCTGGGGTCTTAAGCATATAGTTACTCTGAAAGTGGATAGGAAGAGTGCAATCCTTCTGCTTCTAATGTGCCTTGTTTGGGATAAGAAGATTTAAGGAAAAGTATGTAGAATATATAGCAGTCCTCTGCATCTCATTGTCACCTACTCATTGCAGAGCTTCTATGCTGAGGGCTATTCCTCCTAACTCCAGCTTTTCTATGCCCTGTGAGGGAAGCTCACTCATCTTTCTATTCTCTAAACCTTGAAAAAACTTGTACTCTTCGTGTTCCAATGTAATGTTGCCGAGCAGATTGTTAATGACAGTCTAATTTTTATTAGTCTTTACTTTTGCTTTCACTCCTCAAAAACTAAGGAACTTTCAGTAGCTGTAAAAGGTTTTTTTGTTTTGCAGCCTCCTGTTTTGCTGGTCTTGTCCACTGTTTGCCATTCTGTTTTCCTGTAACATTTGATCACTTTTTATTGCATCCAGTAAATTACAGGCATTTTCAGAAAAAAGTGTTTACTATATTTGTTTCTTCTTGAAATACAATTTCTATTTCATTGACTTTTACATAATGATACTTCTGAAAGAAACTGTCAATATATCCATCTATCTAATAAAATTTCTGGATGTCTGTAAATACTACAAAACCCACAGCTGCTGGCTACTCCAAACAGAGCTTTTTGCTTCACATCTTGGTTTCCTGTGTAGTGGATATAAATCTTCATGAGAGAGCTGTGTAGGCACTGAAAGGGCAAATTATTTTGCCATATAATATTCCTTTTCCTAAATAACCTGGAAAGACTATGATGTGGTCATGTCATAGACACAGTCCTGGAAGAATAAATGAGAACTGGTGTGTTCATAGTAGGCCATGAAATCCTGATGGGTAATTTAATAGACTTAGGTTTTGGTAGGCTTGTAAAATGCTTAAGGCAGATCTCTCACTGGCTGAGAACACTATGATCTGTTCTGGAGTCTGAGGGTACAGGAAAAGTGAAGAATTGGACCTCAGGCCTCTGTCATTAATTTGTTAAAAAAATATTTTAGAAAAAAAATAGAAGGTTTAGGAGATATTTTTGGTATCAGCTGAGAAAAGTTCTATCATATGTCCACAACTATTCTGCATATAGACAACCTTTTTGTGGCTTCATATGAGGTCACAGGGAGTGTGCTACCATACTTTTATGAGTCGAGCAAAGCTGCTGATGAAATCAACTGGTTAGTTACCTTCTGCAGACTGTAAGAGAGTAAGTTTTTTAATACATTCCTTGGCTGGCTGACTGAAGCAACCACGATTCATTAGCCAATACTGGCTAATGCAAAAGTGGGATCAGAGAAGTGCTTGTTGCCACAGTGAGAGGACTGGTCGTTACCTTCAGTACTATTTAAAGAATTCTAAGCAGTATTTAAGCCACTGTATTTGAGTGGCTTAAATGCAGATATTTTAAGGCAGTGGAGCAGTTCTGCATATTCTCATATATGCTTTTGCTTCATATACTTGGTAATGTATTTAAGGGTTACCCCATAGAGAATCACATGTGCTAGAGACAATCCAATGTTCATGAGACATACAGGCTCTGCAGAAAAAAACATCATTCTTCATTCTTAATTTCTGTTCCTCTCTACCAGTGTCATCACCTGCTCCTGTATACGGCAGATTATTATAAGACTTGAATGACCTATTTAGCTGTTCTGAATTTTGAATGTTGATTTTTTTCCTCATCTGCTGAATTTTTTCCCTCCCACCCCATTTTAGCATAAAACAGAAATTGTGAAAGAATATGATATAGTTTTGTAAGATACTGATCCCTGTATAATCTGGGAGCCCTTTATAAGGAAAGTGAAGACAAATGTATATGACTGGTAATATGACTGGGAAATAAGAGAGTTCCTGCTTTTAAGCTTTATAAACTATAACATCTACCAGATATTTTCAAGTCCCAATATACTATCCTATGGAGATGGAAACATTAATAGAATCATAGAATTGTCAGGGTTGGAAGGGACCTTAAAGATCATCTGGTTCCAACCCCCCTGACAATGCAGGGACACCTCCCACTAGAGCAGGTTGCTCAGAGCCCTATCCAGCCTGGTCTTAAAAATCTCCAAGGATGGGGCTTCCACCACCTCTCTGGACAACCTGTTCCAGTGTCTCACCACCCTCATGGTGAAGAAATTCTTCCTAATGTCTGATCTGAATCAATCTATCTCTAGTTTAATCCATTCCCTCTAGTCCTATCACTACCCGACAGCCTAAAAAGTCCCTTTACAGCTTTCTGGTAGGCCCCCTTAAGATACTGGAAGGCTATAATAAGGTCTCCTCAGAGCGTTCTCTTCCCCAGACTGAACAACCCCAACTCTCTCAGTCTCTCCTCATAGGAGAGGTGCTCCAGCCCTCTGATCATCCTTGTGGCCCTTGTCTGGACCCACTCCAGTACATCCATGTCCTTCTTGTAATAGGGGCTCCAGAACTGGACACAGTACTCCAGGTGAAGTCTCACGAGAGCGGAGCAGAGGGGGAGAATCACCTCCCTCAACCTGCTGGCCACGCTTCTCTTGATGCAGCCCAGGGTACGATTGGCCTTCTGGGCTGCAAGAGCACACTGCTGGCTCATGTTGAGCTGCTCATCCACCAGTACACCCAAGTCCTTTTCTTCAGGGCTGCTCTCAAGCCAGTCACTGTCCAGCCTATATCAGTGCTTGGGGTTGCTCCAACCCAGGTGGAGGCCTTGTTGAACTTCATGAGATTGACATGGGCCCACCTCTCCAGCCTGTCAGGGTCCCTCTGGATGGCATCCCTTCCCTCCAGTATGTCAGCTGCCCCACACAGCTTGGTGTCATTGGCAAACTTGCCAAGGGTACACTCAATACCACTGTCCGTGTCGCTGACAAAGATGTTAAACAAGAACAATTTTATTATTTTTAGGTTTTTTACTCTAATTATGACAATGAAGTAATTTTTTTTTCCCTTAAGAGGGAAGGCCTTGGGCAGATTGTTTTCTTCGTGGGATATTTCCTCTGCTATATTAATCTGATTAAAGAACAAGTAAATTGTTAATACCCTCACTTTCCTTTATCATATGGAAGGCTAGTATTTAAAGAATGTTATAAATTTGGTGTTTGCATTTCTTACAATAGTTCTGCCTTGCAGTCTGTTGGCAGGGATTTTATCAGAAATATTTCATGTGTTAGAAATTCTAGTGAATACATACATTTCCTTTGCTGAGGCTGAATGCACAAGAATATAAAGACCTAGGTCTTCCAGTTGTTTCTATTATCTTATACTTCTAATGTATTTCTGATGATATTTCTGCATAGATGTACTATTTCTGATTTCCAACACTATCATCTTGAGCTGTTCCCTGAATTCCCCTGTGCTGTCTGCAGAATACTCATCATTTTCATTTATTTTTCCATTGTCTTCAACCTCCTCTTCTTGTCCTTTCATTGTTAATGCCACCTAAACTTAGTTCTATTTTGAGATTGTTGGTGTGGGATCTGCCTTCACTGTCACAGTTTTCCTCTGAAGAAATTCTGATCAGTCTTTTAGTGTTCAACATACCTAGAAACTATGTAATAGCTACATGGTTTTTTCCTTCTAAAGCAGTTGCCTCATTTTTAGGAGGAAAAAATTACAAAGCGAGAAAAAAAGAGGGAACATGTGTCTTTGATATCAGAACTGCATTTTCCCTGTTACAGATCTATTGGCTTCCTCTATTAAAGCTTCTTTTGAGCATACAGTGGGCATGGAGGTGAAGTTTGCTCAGGCATCTCTTGTTAGCAGTGGCTATCTTCTCTTTAATTGCAGAGTTAAATACTGCATTTGTTATTTTCTACAGCTGCTGTGCTGATCTCTGTAGAACTTTGATACCTCATGAAACCTGCTTTAGCTCAGAGGAAAATAAGTAATTAATTTTTCTAGAAATTCTTCCAATTAAATTGTGCATATATAGAGCTCATTGCAGCAGTATTTTTCCCAGGAACATTTTGCTTTTGCAGGTAGTATACCACTTGCTTTCTTACAATAATTAATGGTAACCCACCAGGATTTCTTTTCAGTTGAGAAGGTCTGAATTCAAAGGAATGAAATGATTTAGGAGGCTTAGAGGCAACAATGTTAGTTTCTCCCTTTTAATGCATGAGCTGAGTGTTTCTCGGACTCCATATTTTCTAAACTGTGGAGCTGGGGTAGCCAGTGTACCCTTTTTGACTGAAGTGTTGACTGGTAGTCTCTGAACATTTTTGGTCCTGAGAGTTTGACCTTGATTTCCATGCTTGCTTAAAGGGAAAAAGAAGAATGGGCAGTTACTTTATGCTTATGGTAGCTTATATCAAGTAACTTCAGTTTCCAGAACTTGTATGTTCCTACTTGAATTCTTCCTGAACAGAGGCTTTACTGTCCTTCACCAGGGGATCTTTAACCATATGCTTAGGGAGAAGCTAAGAAAAGAGGTGAATCTGGGGTGATAAAAGAAGATGTGCTGTTTCTTCAGTCTTGGTCTGTTCATATTTGATGGGAACAAAGTAGATTAATTTTCATTATACTGGGAAAATGTAAAGGAAGATGCATGAAATGGAAATTAATTTTAGCTTTAGAATCTAATTTTAAACTAGAAAGATTATTCTTTTACTTCTTTATTAATGCAGTGTGTTTTCTTTTTCTTTTCCTCAAAACAGCCTTAGAACTTTACAATGTGTCCTCAAATGACAGTAGAAGTGAGGGTCACCCATGATTTATGGTTTTGATGTGAAAATAAATTATCTATCAATGACAAAGGCTATTTCAAACTGCTGCTGCAACCTCTTAATTATTTAATAGTTGCTAAAGAACCAGGCCTTTGTCAGAGTTCTGACATTTAAAAAATTTGAATCCATTTTACCTGCAGGCTCAAGGATGCTTTTCTGTCATTAAAATAAGTAGAAAATTTTAGTTGAGAATAAATTAATAAACTCAAATAAATTGGCCAGGGTAATGTGAGTGCGCTGAATTTCTAAGCATGTAAATAGTAAAGCAGCTGCACAGTGCCCAATGATGGCTAAGTTTATGTATGCCTCTGAGATGCTCTGCTGCTCCAGAAATGCCAATATTTTTGAGATGTCCTTTATAATGTAATGGTAAAAAGAATGTTCCTAGAATGGGTGCTTTGAGACTAAACCCTCTTTGATAACTTTCATATTAGTGAAAGTTCCTTTCAGAAACCCATTGGTCTACTGCTTGCCAGGTTCTGTCTTTTTGTCCTGTTAATTACTGGGAATTTATTTAAGCCAAGGGTCCTGCTTTTGGCTCCAGATTTAAATTTTTTTTTTTTTTCTTCACATCTACTGGTGTTGTAGTATGAGTAGGAATGGTGGTACCAGGTAGGGGAATGTGTAATACATGTAAATACAAGCAATCAGTTGAACAATATTGTTTACCTTTTTCACCAGATGTTAAGAAATAGAAGGAAAAAATTGTGTTTGATTACAAATAGCAGGAAAAGATTTAGAAGTGGTAATATTTGTGTATTTAAAATACAATTACAGAAAGAATTTGTATCTTTCTGACAATGATGAAATATTCCCTAAATGGTTTTCTTTAGATAGATATTTTATTAATCTTTATAAATTATTATAATTCTCATAAAGTGGATTATTCTAAAAAATACCAGAATTCTGAAGAAGCCTAATTACTAGAACATATACAATCAAATCACATTTCAAAAATTATACCATCATCTTTTTCTCTGAAAGAAGACTTTCCCTTACTTCTGATGGCCACCAGGCATGTGTCTCTGAAGAACAAGAATTGGTTTCAAAACTTACAGCATCAAATCTTAAAATACAAATAAATAAAAATTGTTAGGGTGGGAACATTAAACATATTTACTAATACTTTTTTTGGTGTACCATGAGGAAGAATAGGGTAGAGAGAGTGGAGGAAGCTTTAATTACTGGCAGGAACTCATGAGATTAATTAATTGCTCTGTTACTGTTACTATTCAATTGCTGCATGTTCCACACATTTGGATATAAGAAAACAGTATTGCAAAACTCATGTGGGAGAAGAAATAGATGCACATCTCAAGATCCATTGTGTTACTTAATTTCAAAGGTTCCAGTAAGTAATCAGGAGAGTAAATCACAATTTTTGCCGATTCAGTAGCTATTGAGACAAGGTAGTTATGGGGGAAGTAATAGAAGTGTTTTCCAACAGAAGCCTTCCTATCCAAGAGCAACAAGATTTTCTAGTTTTGTACTTCTAAATTTTTTGTCTTTCATTGCATATATATCAGAGTAAAGGAAGTGTGAATAAAGTGAATGGGTACAGGTGAAACTAAAAAAGACCTGCAAGTATTTTTAGGAATTCCAAATCCACATCATTGCGACTCAGCACAAATGGAATTTGAAAATACTCAGAGGTTAGCATGTACAGTACCTGATTCAGAATTCACCAAGTAAGTTGACAAATTTATAATAAACTGACAGCTCAGCACTTGTTACTTCTTTCTACAGTCTAATAATAAATCAGATTAATGTCAAATGTTTTGTTATGTGGGTGGAGTTCAAAGATGAAGTAGCCTGAGCTTAAATGATTGAATTGCATATAAACAGAAACTTCAAAATCTTGCTGAAATATTTATTTTTTAAAATGATTTAGACTTTAAATATCCTATTACAGAAATCCATGGAAGTTTTAGCAGTGGGGTGGAAAAAGGCTTGATTGACAGAATGTAGCTTGAAAATTGATCACATCGCATCACTTCAGCCAGAAGAATTCAGTTCATTTTGAGGATAGATTAGGAATGGTATAATTTTTAGATACCACCAGTTGTTTAAATCTCATTTACCTCAAAGATACAGAGGCCTTTATCTGTAAAATTACATTTTTTCAGTTTCATATTTGATCATCTTTTAGGTGGTCCTTTATCTAAAAGATATATAGGACAAAAATAGTATTATCTTACATAAGAGATTGTACTTTTATAGGCAGTGGTAGAGTTTAAGAACTTTATAGGCCTTGTGCTGACATTGATTCTTGGGGTAAATTTCATAACACACAAGTGATCTTCTACCTCTGATTAGTTCATAGTTGCTTGACTAAGTGTAGGAGAAATAATTTCTACTGCAAATTATTTATGTGAATAAATGCAAGATTCAATACCTGCAATTATGCACCCACATGATTTTGAAATTCGGTCTTCTTGAAAGTTTGTATCAGTAAAATTTAACTGCATGAATCTCTGTAGAGAGATAATCCAAAAAGAATTTGTGCATCTCTTTAGAAAAATGAAGTGGAAATCAGAGTGAATATACATGGTTCTTCCTAGTGTCACTTCCTGATATCTTGTGTTAGTTTTTTTCCCAATTTTTGAAACACTATGGCAAAAAGCCAATTTGTGTAACTCTACAGTCATGTGATGTATATATTCTGACTATTTATAAAACCATAACCCCCCCCAACAGTAGTTTTCTAATCTTAAAGAATATATATGACACCTGTCAGGCTAAGTTTAAAGGATTAAATTGTAGAGAAACAAAGGTAGAATGAAAGACATCTTTGATTTAGTTATTGCGTTGTAATGCAACAATACAAGCAAAGTAAGCAAGCAATTTTTATTTAAGTAATAAATAAACAATTTCTACTTAAAAAGAAGATTAAATGCTGTTTTTACTAAGGATTTGTCTGCTACCTACCTCTTCACTGAAATTTTTAATCTTTTTTACATTGGATTTGCCGTGAAAACTAATCAATCTTAAAATTCATCTCAGGAGACATTCAAAAGCTTGAATTCTGTGCACATTTTTGATGGAAATCCAATTAGATTTCTGTTTCTACTTACTGAATTTAAGCCTTGTTGATGTTACAACTGATGAATAAACATCTTGACATTTACCAGTTAGTTTGAGCATTTTTACCTGATAGTTCCTCATATAGGTAGAACTAATTGAGGAGTTCAAATAGAATGTTTCAGTTGGTCCTTTGTTAAAAAACTTGATGCACTGCAGCTCATTTTGTTATTGGTTTTCAGGTTGATTTAAATGATCACACATTTTCCTGAGCATACCATACTGATATCTTTCTCTTTACAGAGTCACTTCTTCAGCTTCATTTATTGGCAGTGTAGACATTACTGTTTCCAAAGATGATGGAGTTCCTGCATGTTATACAAAGCTTCTCAAGATTGTGTCACAAGCCTGGAAAAAGGACTAGAGCTTAACAGTAAGCTGCATTTGTAAACATAAATAAGTACTTTCTTTAACATTTAACCTTCGGGTACCCTTACTAATGTAATGTATAAATCAGATTTTATCTTGATTGAATTGCTGGCTATACATAATGATCTCACCTTGAAAATAATCTAAATTGGTATTCCACTCACAGAAAAAAATAGTATACTTTGAATTACAATCTAAACCTGTATCTTGCACATTTACTTCCTTTTGTATCTTGTAATGAAACACTATCTATCACAAAAAATCTTGTCTAACATCGATGAAAGAGTAAACTATTACCAAAATTAACTTGTGAACACTATGTGGATTGCAATTTTTAAATGGTATGGATATGAAAGTGAATTCAGCATCACTGTAATAATAGCATGTAATGAAGTATTTTTTTTTAAGAAAACAACATATTACTTAGAATTCAGTACTGGAAATACAGATTTATGTAACTCAATTAAATGTTATACACATCTACAGCCACTATACAGTTTTCCAAATTAATTTGTAGTAATGTTTTCTGCAGTGGCTACAAATCAAGTCACGGAAGAGCTTGTTGTTGCCTTTTGCAACATGATAAAAAGGTGAAAAACTAAATAACCTTAAACAGATGAAAGAAAATAGCATTTAATGTGCTTTATTAAAATTTGCTATTCTCAGGCTAATGGGAAAATCTGATAATGGCTGGACAGTTTATATACTCTGTTTCTTAATTAATTGCTGGGTTATTGTTACCTGATATGTCCCTTTTCTCCTCCAGGACTGTTCCATTCACGTGGTATTGTTTTTGCAATTATATTGTCCTTGTGAGCCCTCTGTGGCATGAAGCATCATTTTTCATTTCACTTTCAGTGCCTGATAGCTGGAGTACGTTTTGAGATGCTCCTGTAATAGAAAGATATTTTATTTTGTTATTGTTCTTATTGCATGAAAACATCTGAAAACTTCTTATCTGTATAAAGCTCACATGTGTTGTATCATCCCAATATGTGTATACTGCAGTAAGCCTGGAGGGGGATACAACTAGATGCTGGGGATAGTCTAGAAACAAATATATCATAAATACCAGTCCTACCTGACATTTACAGTGTCTAGTGCCCTATATGGAAACTGTCTGGTCAAGATAGAAGGAAAAGTGTGGAAATAGACATGTCTATACATAGGCAAGAAGGAGAGAGTTGTTTTATTGGAGAAGGTAACAGTTTCACATAGCAGAACAGTTCATGTAGTGTTGATGTATTTATGGAAACATTTATTTCTCAAAGAACAGTCTAGTACATTTTTAGTCTCTTAGGACCCATATCTGGAGTGTTAGAGAAAATGTAAATCCATTCTCTCCTTTCGTGTGAGGATAAGGTGTCCTCTGAATCCAAAAGGTTTCTTTGTTTCTTTTACACGGAATGCAGTGAAGATTCATGTTGCTGACAAGGTACCATGTGAATTTTGGTATGAATCAGTTTTGCAGCTATTGATGGACAAACAGGTATTTTGTTATACTTCCACTTAAGATCTCATTCTTTGTTTCAGTGGGATAAATTAGGGCTGATGATGCATTGTTCTTGCATGAACACTTTCCATCTTGACCTGTTTGACAAATGTTTGTACACTGAGTTGTTTCTCAGAGATGTTGCTCCTGAACAAGAATTCAAGCCTTTCTTCTTTTATTTTATTTTTTTTATACACAAAACGATACCTAAAGCAATGCATGGTTAATCTGGAAGAATTAATATTAGCAAAAACCTTGATAGAGAGGATTAAGAATCCTTCTTACTCTATGATTTCCTGGTATTTGTCATTGATGATGGTAAACACAGTGGTAACTTAGTGTAGATTAAGATCAAGACACAAAGGGGTAGGAATTGAATTTGAAAAACTCATGGTACTGTTAACATTAGCAACACACTCCTGTAATGATAAGATGCTTCTCTTTCATGAATTTTGTTTGAACTGCTACATGAGTATGTACTTCAGAAGTGAAAATTCAGAAAGCATGCAAAGTGAAACTCATTCCCAGCATATTTTCTTAGACCTCCCGTAAAACCCACCCTGTACCACAACAAGCACAGCTGCTGGAGAAGTGGAGTTTCATATTTTACTGTAGGCTTGCTCCATGATGGGAAAAACTATTAGTATTACTACAAAAAAAGTAGAGATAGCAAGTGATTTTTTTCCAACACAATTTTTGGGTTATATAACTAAAAAAACCCTCCAATCTTTTTTTTTTTTCTTTTAAAATGAAAATACACATGAGTAGAGAACTTTCATGGATAGGTAGGATTTTCGGTAAACTTGGGAAATTTATTCCCCACAGGGATGCTGTCAGTTGAGTTTGGTTTTCAAACAACAGACTCTATGACTGATGAATGCAATCACAAAGATGAAGGTACAATTTGGCTAAAATTGAGCTTTGAACCTGACAAATCATTTGCTACTTGAATCATAAATTATGAGCTGTATTCATGCACTGTCCAATTAGTGCCAAATTAATCATTGAGCAAGGTTAAGAGAGCAACGAACGGCTTGAATAACATACCATCTGCTTTCCTGCCCTATGGATATTACACATGGAGGACGGGAACTCAGACCACCAGGCTTCACATCCTCTTTTCACACAGGGAAAGAGAAAATGTGGCCCCTAGTATGTTTCTAATACAGATTCTGTTCTTCCATTCCAGTCTCTAAGGGACTGATTAGAAGACCAGAGAAAGTAATTTTGAAAGGCAGCCAGCTCCTCTTCAGAAGTGAATAAATGTTTGAGTAGTGCAGTGGTCTGAGAAAACCACTGCAGTCTGCTCTGTACCTCAGGTGGTTTGTTTGTTTTGTTTTTTTTTTCTTTGGGGAGTTAAAAAAAAATAGATGTCCTTTAAAGACTTTGTGCTACATTGAATTATCCCAGATGGGGAATATTAGAGATACACAAAAATGGCTTGACCTATAGTCCTTGAAAGCCGACACCCAGAGGTTGAAGACACTGAAGCACAGCTCTGAATTTGTAATTTAATTTAAGCTGTAAATGCCTTCACAGCTCTGCTCTTTATTTCACAGAAACTTTTCAGCATATTCAGACTTTAGTAGCTTGATCTTGCAAGGTTAGAACGTAAAGGGAATTGTTAATCTTCTTTTGCTTTGTGTCCTCACAGTCATAAACTAAGACTGGTTAGAGTCATAGTCTTATTCACATCCCCCTTGTACCTCACATTTTATGCTCCCTGTTATCAGTAACTAAACCATGTGAATGGCTCCATGGTGGCGGTACTGCCATGAGAGGTAACCTTTCTGACTGAGGCATAGGTCTGTGTTGTTACAGCCTCCCATGTGACTGTAGAAAGCCACGTAGCTTCTCTGTAAGTGAATTCCATCACTAAAGATGAGGTTCAATAGGACAACTCAACCTCAGAGGTACAGCTATCTGCAGATTTTTGAGGTGATAATATGGCAACAGATGCTGTGTGACTAAAAGAGTCACTGTAACATCAAAGCTCTTGTGTTCAAAGTAATGATCTTTTCATTATAGATGGGAAAATTATTAGACTTCATTATCTTAAATCTCCTGTTATAGGTGCTTGCCTTGTAGGCATCCTGTGAGAGGTAATGAGTAGTTTTGCATTTTGTGAGCAAAACTACACACGAAGTTTGCTTGTCCATCCGAACTTTGTTCAGATGTAAGGAGTGCCTTCATCTTTCAAACAGTGCAAATTGAGGAGGAAGAAAGTGGATAAGAGAAATATGATTGAGGGCCTATATGCATAGCATGTGGACACAACTGAACGCCTACAAAGAATGCAGTTTCAGTAAGATACTAAAGCAACCTTCCAGCCAAATCACCTAAAATAAACAGGTATCAGTATGATACAGGTATACATTTTGAAAACTGAACTAAGAAAAATCAGGAGGAAGCCTTTGCTAATTTGTTCCTGAAAAATACTTCTAGTAACTGTTTCACAGAAAGGCTGTTTGTTAGTATGACTTCCTGTGTAGCAGCTGAAGCCACTTAATTGAAACCACTTCAATTTGTAGAAATTATGTTCTTCTGGACTTTGTGGATTTATATGCTGCTCTGACACCTATCTTAAAAAAATTGTTTTTGTCATTATAGCATAGTATTCTAGGTAATCAGAAAAATAACAAAGGAAGTTTTCTATAATAACCACTTTACAGAATACTTTTCTTTTTAAAACTACTCAGTCTATTTTAGCCTGAGCCTTGCATTTGTGATTTGCTAAAAATCCTTCAGCCAACAGTGGGAGTTTTGATGATGTAAAGACTTCAGAGCTGGAACTTGATTCTTTCAGCGGCTTTGTAATATATAAAATCAGAATGAGAGTTGGGATAAAAATATCCCTGGTCCTTCTGTCATTACGCAGGGAAGCTACAATCTCTCTTTTGAACCTGTTTCTTTCCATAGTATGCTGCCTAAGGTCTCATCTTTTAAAGACTAGAGTAAACCAGAATTTTGGTGATACCACCATTAATATTACTGTAACAATTATCTTTGGATGTGTTGAAGTAAGGCGTGTTTCTCGTAGCCCTAGCTAAGTCATAGTGTTTCCTTGTGAATATGCTTGTGTTGATTATAATTGGATTCCCAACTGCTGCCAGGTTGTACTAAGTACATCACTTAAAAAACAGATTTCTGTTCATTTACTCTTGTACTTGGCTCACACTCTAAATTTCTAATGATTTCTTCTTTTCTTTAGTCACACTTTGGCTCATACAGAGTTTCCCATGTAATGCATACAAAGTTGTCCAGAATGAATTCCCTTCTCTCTGTTGAATTTCTGAATATATTATCTTTGGAATCACTGCTCGTTCTCCTTTTTTACACCAGTTCATTCTCCACAGTGAATCTATATTTTCATTCCTTGTGTTCTGACCACAGTCAGAATTTCTTTGTGACATCTTGATCCATGTTTCCTTTTAAAAGATTTGCCACATCATTGCTCTGCTGCTCTCACTGTTTGTTTCTGCACATCAGTGAATGCTATAGGATCATGTGACATTTCTTTCCTTCAAGTCTTTCTATAATACTGTATCTTGTTTGTCTAAAACTGTACAACACTCTCCCAGTGAACTTCTTTTGGTCCTTGTTTTGCTCTTCAGCTTGCATCTCGGTACACACAGATACACAGATTCACAGACACATATCTTTGTATCTGTGAATTAAATAGTCTCATAAACAGCAAGGGAACTAGAAGAGGATAACATAGCCCCAAGATAGAAGAAGAGAACAAAACACCAAGGCAATGAAGTATCATTTGGGCTACAGTGTGATAGGGGCTGAAATTGAAAAACATCAACTCCTATATACAAAATACTGTTATCACATTCAAGTTTTCAGGGACAATTAACATATTTTATTTGATAGGGGAATGGCTGGAAAACTAGGCAGAGGCACATAAATTTCACAGGCATATATTTTTTTAAAAACTCATTTTCTTTCAGATACAGTTCAATTATTTTATCTAATACTACCTCATTATTATAAATCTTGCCGTACTGAGATCCTTAGACTACCATACAAATGCTGTAGCAGGCAACACTACAACAGAATACTGTAGTCATATAAGAAAACTCCAGTACTTGGAATTGTAAAACAATTTAAGGCAAGAGATGTGGAGAGAGAACTAAATCCTGGGTAAAAAAAAAAAAAAAAGAGGTGCTTGACTGTAGGCACTTGACAGCCTGGACTGGGTACAAGTTGCCCTCTATATATTTTGGCAACAAAATTGGCACTTGTGTCTTCACTGGGAAAAGGGCTGTGCCCTGAGTTTATGTAAGCTCGCAAGTTAATGTAGAACAAAGCCAACTGTGCTGTGCCCTAGAAGTTTTACCACTTGTTCTGTATCAGATGCAATCCGGATCCCATAAACAATGTGTGGTTTTATGGTTGGCTCTTCCTGTTGAGGGCAGAATAAGCAGGTGGGAGCCAGTTGCTCCCATAATGCTGTTTAACTGAGTCAGCAGGTCAAACATACCTGTTGAAAGTGCTTTGAGCAACTTAACTTTGTAGCTAAGGAAGACAAATCTGAGTCCTTTGAGAGACAAAGCCCTAGGAATGTTAGTCTTGGAACATTTGTAAGAGTACTATTAGCTCTGTGATACCAGAGTCATTCATTACACAGTGAGGCCAAAAAGTGAATCACAGGGGACAAGCTCACAACGTTGAACATGGGAACAAAGCACAATATTTCTTTAATTCAGGAATTATGTTGATGCTTACAATGAATGCTTAAAAGGTTTCCTTTTTTCAAGTGCCTTGTAGGCAAGCCTGCAGTTTCCATGGGTAGTACTCAGCTTTTTTCATTCAGGAATGACTTTCACTGCTCCAGTCAGAGTTTATGATAAAACAGCAGTTTATATGTGTCACTTAAAAAAATGTAACTATTCCTTAACTTTGTTAAAATCATATCCATCCTGTAAAGAAACAAACCAAAGCAGTTATTGCTAAAAGTTCTACTTGCTGAGAGCATTCAGACCTATCCACTTCTTACAGATCTAGTACTTTCACTTCCCACATAAGCAACATACATAGTATTTTAAATTGTGATCACACTAAGAGGACAAATCTGCAGTTTCATGAAAGTACTTGATCATTTTCTGTTTGCATATCCTAGCTTGTATTTCTGGTTGTGTTACCCTGCCATGCTGGTTTCAAAGACCTCCAATACAGTTTCTTGGGAGAAGTCTTCACACTTTGGTATATTTTCACGGTGGCATTTCAGTCTTTTTGTTTTAGTCTACACAGCTGTATTTTTCTTCTTCATGATTTGTTGTTTGGTGCAGTAAAAGTATTCTTTTGCAGATATAACAGATCCTCTGGGTGAGGATGAACTTTATCAGATAAAGGTTTCAACTGTCTTCATCTGCTTTTGTTAGTATGGAGATAGCTATTTGTAGTTATTTTTCATGGAGGTCCATTGAAATGTCAAAGGTGTGCGAAAGATCTCCTTATGACTTATCTTAAGTTCACCATAAACAGTTGGAAAAAAATTGAAAATGGAGTTGGTGTTATTCTTTGTTTGAGTGTGATTCTTGACTATTGTACTGCTTAGTTAAGATACTTAACAACAGAGGATACTAGAATTCTTGATGACTGAACAGAACAGTTAAATGTTACTCGTTCTTGTCATTATTTGTCACTTAATTGCAAAAATACTGCTATCAAAGAGGCCATAGGAGTAAAACTGAGATTTTTAGTGTCACCCATGTATCAAATGAAGCAGAACTGGGGGCATGGGTAATATGAAATGAAGATTTACCATTAATAAAAGTTCTGTCAGGAGGCTGACCTAAAGGGAAGAAAACTTGCTGCAACCAAGGAAGAATCTGAGGATGACAGATAAGAGTGGAAAGAGCTCAACTATTACACAGTTTATATCTCTAGGGAATTACATTTTACCAGAGACATGAAAAGGGAATTTAATTACGGAAAACAGGCAGTAGGCAGAATAGGTTGAAGTGACGGTCATTTCAGAAAGGTAAAACAAAAAAAAAGTGCTTGCTAAAAACTGTGTAATTATGCAAAACAGGAATCTCTGATTACTGGCAAGGAGAAAAATTTGGAACATACATATTTTTTTTTATGGTGGCATTATGATGGTATGTGCCATTAGAAAACAGGTCACTTCTGTTTGCCTTCAGTACCTTTACTGGGAAGGTGTTTCTAACTCCTGCCCTTTCGACTGTTTGGCTTTGTTTTACCATGGTGTTCACCACGTATATTTTTATAGACCTTAAGTAACTAGACTCCACCATGGTAAATACCTCTCAGTTCTCCCAGAATATTCAGGTGCAGAAAATTACACCTGAAAAGTGTGTGGAGTTTTTGGTAAATCAAGCCTGAGAATTAGTTTGTATATTTTACTGGGTTTTGTGTGTTCATATAGGATAGATTGTATTTTCCATATTTTGTTTCCCTCCGTTGCCTCAGAAAAACATACAGATGGAGGTAGTAAAGAGCCAATGAGCAAATCTGTGAAAATGAGAAATATTGGTGAAAATCAGGAAAATGTCTTTTCAAAAGAAGTGACAAAGTTCATAATTTACCATCAATGGGAAAGATTTAATAATATTAGTTTCTTAGTAAAAGCTGCAGAAGGCAGAAATTTGTAGCTGAATGATGACATATTTTGATGATAAATAGGAAATACAAAGTAGGTATCTTTGTTCTGTCATCTTTTTTAATTTTCAAAGCAATCTTTTTTCTTTTTAAGGATTAAATTTTTTTCTTATTGTCATGAAAACATAGCAAGGTGAAGTAAGAGGCAGGTACTTGGATTTAACAGAAGATTGGAACAAACAATCCTGCTGGAACAAAACCCCACCAAAATGCCATTCTGTATATTGTGGCCCAGTGGAAACTGGACTGCTTTGGCTATGCCTCTGCAAATAATCCAACTATGACAGGAAATAGTAATGCATGGTAAGAATTAGTTAACTTACATTGCATTGCATAAAACCAGTTATGGACATATTCCTATTGTGTGAGAGAGAACAAAAGAATGATACTAAGATCCATATACGTGGAGGTAGTTATAGCACAGTTCAGCAAGAAGCACCACAATGTGTTGAAGTAAAAAAAAAAAGAGGTCCACAGAAGGCAATGGAACTAATGGCTTCCTTTCACTAAGATACACGTTTGTTTAACTTGTTGAACCAATGTGTAGAAAGTGCTGAAATGTCACAAAGATGTGTAAATCTCAGTGGAATGAATTAAGTGATGGCATAAATATCTTTTAAAGGTTAGCTTCCTTCTCACCTGTAAACAAAAATCAGCCTGTTTATGTGTATAGTGGGTCTTTAGTTTGTCAGCATCTTGATTGCTATAGTCAGAATATAATTGCTACTCTGTGCACTTTACAGTTATATACTTTGTTCATTTGGGTATTTTAAGAAGGAAAACTGATACGAAAACCAATTATGATTTCCCTAGATAATGGACATTTTTCTGCCAGACTTTTTTCTTATTAGTTTGACAGAGTGCATTGTTAATATAAAGAAAGTTCCAGAACTTCATAAAAAAACCCCCAGTCTGTCAGACACTTGCTCAAATGTAAAATAACATTCATTTAGAACTCCCACTCCGCTGAACCAAGACTTTATAAATCATCCCATAAAGATGGTAGTTGCTCATTTATCTGTCTTCCCAGCTAAAAATAGGTAATGGACTCTTGCGTGTGGAAGCAATGAGAAAAGTTCTTTATTTGTGGATAGAACAGGGGATTTGTTTTGACTGTATTCAGTGAAAACTATTATCAGGATCTACTCACCTTCCAATCATTAAAATGCTCTTTTGTACCTTTAGATATTCCAGATTTATACTAGGCTACTTTAGCCACCTCTAGATTGATTTTCAGCTAACTCTTGTCTTTCCTTTTGCCACTCCCAACAAGAGCAATATGCAAATTGAAAATTAACAATGTAAGATATGTTTCATGGAAAGAATTTGTTTTTTTTTTTTAAATCACAGTTGGAATTCGTGTCATATGTCTAAAAGAAAGCAAAGATTATTTAAGGTTTGATATATTTTTCTAAGTAACATTTTTCCTCCCACAGGTGAGTCAGATACCATGTTCTGTCATTTAATAACTCCATGGATGCACAAAGGAAACCTTGGAGAACTGTGAGTTAGGTGGCATATGCCCAGCAAATGTGTGCCTGTATATTTGCACTTAAATGCGCATCAGAAGCATATCAGTTCCACTTTGCAGAAAAGACTGGGGAGTGCTAGACATTTCTTGATATAGTTAAACTGGTTTTATATGTTTGTATGCAAATCACTTTGTACCAATGAGGTGTGAGTGTAGAATTCAGCTCCAGGTATAATGCACACACATTTACATTATTCAGATGCCTTTGCTTAGATGCGATTGTTCAATGTAATCTAACCACTTCGTCAGAACAACTGTTGTAGGTCATTCTTTAACGCCTTCCATCTGAAAAATCTTGGTGGATGTTCAATTGCTAAACTTCATGGGTTTTATAAATATTTATATTGATAGCTTGTGCGTATCTGTACATTTGAATTTGAATTATTAATAGACCTTGAAACCAAACTTCATGTTAGTGACATTCACTTGGCTGCTTCCTAACCTGGAAAAGAAATTTTACTTAAAATTCAGTGTGAACTTGTTGAAGTGGATGAATCTGGGCTAGTTTTGAGGTCATAGTGTTAATGACTCTCAGGAAAGTGAACTCATTCAGGAATGGAGTAGCTTTACTTAATTTCAGTACTGTCAGCAAAGATAACATCTCTGAGTGCTGTTCTCTTGCTAAAGTGCTAAGGGAATTTTACAAGCATATTATTATTCACCATGGGATACATGAAATAATCACAGAACCTTCTCTCTTATCAGGTCAGGACAGAGACATAATAGTGGCCAGCAGTGTAACTCATTGCTTTTCATGGTACTTGACTATGGATAAAGAGAGAACCTTGGTCTCTAAAGCATCCTCATCAGCACTATATACATTCTCAAATACTTATTCTCTGTTTCAGGGAAACTGTCTGGAGAAACTCAGTTTTCTTTATTTTCCTTCAGGAAATGGAAAAATGGAAGATGTTGCTTTCTAGTATTCCCCCTGCTTATCTGAACACAGCTGCCTGAAATGTGCTGTCCCAGTATAAGATGTGCTGGATTTTTGTACGTTAGTTCTCTTGGCTTTTGCCTTATTAAAACTCCTTATGAACATTCCTGAACATGAGTTTGCCTTGTGAATGTCATTTTAATCAGAAGGGAGTCTATTCCTCTATCTAGTAATTAGTTATTTATTTTATAACTATAATAATCTAAAATTGTTTTACCTAAGGGAGTACATGTTCAACAGATCAGAAGGACAGGGGCATGACAACATGGCCAACAGACTATGTTGTGTTATTGTTTAGGAAACAGCTTCAATCTAGCTTCAAGTTATTATTTTCACTTGTGCATAGAAACTGGTGTATTGTTGATCAGGTGGCTGTGTGCAGTATTCATTAATTAATCCATTTCATACTATGTTGAGATGGTGGTGCAGAGAAGCAGGGTGAATGTTCACAGCACAGTTAGTGCAGTGGATGCTTTCACTACCGATTCATCAACAATTCCTTGTCTGAAGCACTACTATATTCATAAGAAGAGTGTTGTTAAGTATTGAGAGTCAAGCAAGGAGATCTAATAGCCTAGGTAGATTCATCCCTTTCAGTTAGCACAGAGGGATTTATAGCTCATTTTGAGCTCATCAGATACCTTACCAAATTCTTCAGCATTAGGCTCTTTTAGTCATTCGGTTCAAAGAATTATGTTGACAAAAATGACAGTCCATTTTCAATTTGATTTCTGTTGGATTCAGATGGGAGCTAGATGTCTTAACAGCTTTATGTGCCATTTATACAGGTCCACATGGGGAATGTGATAATCTATTCCTAAATAAATTATATACTTAGCTCTGTATCTTGCAGTTCCTTCATGCACGTCTTCATTCATGCTAATTTCATAAGTAAGAGTTATAAAAGTGTATTTGGTAGGACTTGAGCAGCATCTATCTGCTAAAAGCCTCAAGTTCATAGCAATATCCTTTTTTACCTGAAAATACATATGTGAGGTATGTATGATGCCATGCTTGATGTGCTTCTTCATATAACAGTTCGCTATTGCATATTTCTGGAGCATGAGATATTTGAACTGTGTTTTTACTGCTATTCGTCCTAAACTCAGTGGTAAATGGCAGTGATTTTGCATGCTTTTCCAAGAAAGTATAAAACGCTGTACTCTGGAGTGTCAGCTTCCTTGGATTAGCCGGATGCAGTACAGGTAATGAACAGATGTGCTTTTCATATATATATATATATATATATGTTGCGTGTAAAAAATAACTGGGGATAGGCTGTATTTTATTCTGCTAAGTACCTCATTAAGTAGTGCCAGTCATATTTAAAAGAAGAGTACTCAAGACAGATTCTTCTTTGACAGGAGTGTCTTACTGAGCATGTAAGATATGAATTCACTAAAGAAATAAAAAGCTGTGAGAGAAAACCTAGTTGTAGAGGTAAGGATTCATTGCCACTTTGGTACCTAAGAGTTTCTCAGCACAACAGAGAATGGGGCTGGGGAGGTGCACAGGAAATGCTTTCTGAACTGTGTTTAGTCACATCTGAAATGGTAGAGTAACCATAGACTTTTCACTTGATCATGCTGAGTGCCCACTGCAAGCAACATTTTACTTGTTTTGAAAGAAGCTTCTGACCTTATGGGAAGTTGGCTCAGTTGCCCTGAGAGGCTAATAGGAATAACAGTGAAGCAAGCATAGGAAGGAGCAGAAGAGTAGAAAGAGAATACTAAAAGGGAAGTAGAATAATCCATGCTCTAGAAGTGCAATAAGTACGAAGATGTAGTACAGTCTTGCTCACTGCATGAAACTCTTGATTACAGAAGGAAGAGTAGTGTTGGACTGAGGCCAGGCTCTACCAGTGTGAATTGCAGCAGCTGGGGGGTAGCATAAATTAATATTGGGCATAGCAATGTAAGTTATGCTTTTTAAATGTCACGTTCCCTTTGTGCATGAAAATATATTACATTGTTGTTTTTTGGTTTGTTTTTTTTTTTCTGGCACTGTATACATAGATAAGCAATAACGATGCATAGTTCTCTACACCACAACAGAACAAATCCATGTGGTAGCATACCCTTCAGATCCTTTGCTATACTATAATATTCTTAATGCAGTACTACTGAAGATAATGACATGTACGTGTTCTCTCTTTGTTCTACCAATAATAGTATCCCCTATGAATATGAAGGAGGACAGGGAATGTAATATTTTTTTTAAATAAAAATTGCTCTTTTAATACTAATACTATGAAAATACAAAGCTGAATGAAATGAGTCACAGTATTCATCTGTAAATACTTAAAGCTTGTTTTTTGCTTTTAAAGCAGTTCAAAATTGGATCAAATGAGGACCACTGAGTTAGATTGAATTGCATGTAGTTACGTGATCCCTATCACGTTAGTATGGATTTTAAAAAAGGTACAAAGAAAGCT
This sequence comes from Chloroceryle amazona, assembly GCA_027560015.1. Lineage (NCBI taxonomy): Eukaryota > Metazoa > Chordata > Aves > Coraciiformes > Cerylidae > Chloroceryle > Chloroceryle amazona. Next base: position 1,870 of record JANHFX010007037.1, on the reverse strand, counting down.
ATTCTGCTTCTCCCATTATCAGTGTTATGTGTGTGTTGTGTGTGCATCTCCTCATACATCACCAATGATTTATCTTCTCTCAAGCATATGCTTTAGCTATTAAAAAACAGGGAATAATAATGCTCAAACTTTCAACTTTAATACTCAGATATCCACTGAATTTTTCAGTTTAACAGTTGCATGACTCAATGGGAAGAAAATGCATCTGAAATGTTTGAAGAAAGGTAAAAGGTAGAAAAGCAAACTTTTTTTGGGGTCCCAAAAGCCCCTGAGGCATCTCAAAAACAAATAGTGTTCAGGTCCTCCTGATAAAAAGCAACTCAACACTTCTTAGAGAATGAAGTGACTGAATTCTGGAAAATGCCCCTAAAATTAAATTTTACTGAAGTGGGAGTTAATTTAGGTGTTTCAAATAATTCAAAAAGCGTACCTGTGATACCTCTTCTATTTTATGGCATCATATCTGTTCTTGTCATTGAACAATGACAGGGTTTGATCCCTGTCTGTAGTATGCTTTTGTACAAAGTTGAAGAAGAATCTGGCTTTTTGATATTGGAAATTAATTTGTATAATGCTTTTAAATTGCATCCAGAAGCATCAACATTTTGGACTGCTCTTGTAACAGCACTGCTTTGTATTTTAATGACATTTGGGATGACGCTAGGAATTTCTATACATCTTTCACTTTATATTGACAATGAAACTTGAAGGAATGTGATTGTTGAAAAATTGGTTAGATGTATACATTTCACAGGCAAGATCTTTATGAACTGATTTGATGCCTGGCATTCAGTACGTTTATTTGGTTGATCTTTAATTCTCCCTTATTTAGTCATATGGCATCTACTGAAAGGAATGGGATTAGAAGTGTAAGCATGCACTGATACAGTGCAGTAGGGACAGAGAAATAACACAGATAATCTGGCTTGTGCTACTAGGGATTGGAAGGGCAACAGTCACCAGGCTCACTTGGGTCTCTGGACTGTGGAGAGGGAGTTGGACCTCAGGAATGAAAAAAATGCCTAACCCAATCACTGCACATGTGAAAACACCGTGAGGCAAAGTGTATGGAGTGAGCTCCACTCTTGATTTGTTCTTGCAATGATCCTATCTATCAGGCTCAGGGGAACCAAACCCTTCTTTTCTTTTTCCATTTTAGGTAGGACTGCCTGCACTTGGGTTTTATGGAGTTGGTAGAATTGTAGCTGTGATGTCAGATGCAGCCAAGCTGTATTTTCATGGTGCTTGCTTACAGAGTGGAATTGGTCACAGTGTGGATTTTCTAGGGGCAGAAGGAATAGCCAGTTTCTATACACTGGCCATGATACAGACAGTGAGTGGGGAGAGCAGAGATTTGACATCTTTGCAAAGGTGCTAAAACTCTGTTATTTTAGGTCTCGTCTACCAAATACACAACAGTACCCTGTTCATGAATTAGGACCTACTTTTCTGTGGAGGTGTAGAAATAGGAGCTAATCTGGCATTGTTTGCAAGACCCACGCAGCTGGCCAGCTGTGTGTAGGGCAGGAGAGGAGCGAATTGTTTTCTGGTTTGCTTGTATTGTTGGAGGGTTTGGGGAAAGGGAAGCAGAAGGTGGGGGCAGCTTTTTCCTTTTCTCTGTGAAACTTATTCTGCACCTAGTTTTGAAATTCTCCGAGCCACCTCAAAAATGTATTTTTCTTCCTTAAGAGAACTTCCACAAAACAGGAGGCAGGGCTTGTAGCATGGCTCAGCGCACAAAGGTTAGCCAGCCTGTGCTCTATTCGGCACTGGAATCGTCATTTCAAGAATTAATAGGAAAACCGGAGCGAGGCGGGGGGCGGACGGAGCCGCGCCGAGGGCCGGGCGCAGTGCGGGGCTTGGCCGCGAG
>JANHFX010007033.1:54662-67249 GCA_027560015.1 Chloroceryle amazona | reverse complement strand
AGTAGTTAGGAAATACCATAATTTAGGTTGCCTGTACAAGTCTAATCTGTATGTAATCTGAAATTGTGTTATTCCACACTTTTTCCTCAGAACACCTCCCTCCTTTACAAGATCAAATGAGCAAGGCCATGGAAATGGTTCCCAGACTGCAGAAATGGTAAGTTTGGAAGTGAGTGAGGCAAAAGGCAGTAAAAAAAGAAAAGGTGAAAGGATGGCTTTGTGGAAGAGGCAGACAGATGCCACCGAATGAGCCTGATTTTGCTTCATAATTCTTACATAGTGCTGACAAATTATTTAGATCAAAATAGCCACATTAGAGAGCATTCTGCATGGGGCAGGAGGAGAAGGGAACTGTATGCCTGAAATGAAATATCTGGGTACAGGTTATGCAAAAAGGCTGTTCATTAACAACTGTAACTGAAATCAATAGTCTTGACCTTTGCTTTCAATTTACAACATGGTACAAAATCTGAAAAAATTACTTAAGACATACCACCAGCAACCAATATCTGCATCAGCACATTCTGATTGGTTTATGTAGATAATAATTGCTTCTTTCTGTGTATGTGTGTCTGGTTTTTGGCTTCTGTACGAGGATGAGAAAGATTAGACATGATAAAATGCTAATTACTGGATTGTTTAGACTTCGATGCCTGACTGTCGAAATGCTGGTATCTATGTCTTAAGAGAGCACTATTAGTGAATGCATATACAAATTTTTTAAGCTTGAACCCATTTTTTCAACTTTGAACATAATCAATATTAAAATAGAGATAAATTTATTAATGAGATTATAAAATGTAATTGTTTGCTGCAGTGGGAACTTGTCTCCCTGAGCCAGAAAATTTTTTTAGTGTCTCACATTTTTTTCCAGTGTTCTTGAATGGCCAGTGAATCATTTTGGTTTATTCAAGATGGGATATGAGAGGTGAGCTTTAAGTAAGGCCTGATACTCATGAGTTTAAGACACACAAAAAACATCTGAATAAATAAGGCAGGCATCCTATGCAGAAAAAGTACCTAGCATAATTACAAAACACTGTACCATAATGTGAATGTAAAAGGAGTTGAAATATTTTGAACATGCAGCTTTAATTTGGCATTTCTTAGTTCACAGTTGCTTAGTCAGGTAGCATTATTTTTAAAAAAAATAAACTATGGGTGCTCTGTAATTTTTTTTGCTTAAGGCTACTGTTACTGTTTTGAGGCTATATAAAGCAAAAAATTATATGATACTTCTCTGACTTTTTTTATATATTAAAAATAAAAGTCTTTTGTTGGCAAGGTAGTAAAAGGTGTGGTGTAAAAGGTAGTAAATAAATGGCGTCCCATTGAGTTAGGAGAGGTTAGAGAAGAGCAATCTTGCTGTCAAGGTACCTTTTCCCTTCCCAGTATTTCACAATGATCTTGTGGATTATGTTAAGATGATTTAAAGGACACCACTATCTTGACAATGTCTCATGTAGCTGTTCTATATCTATCAGTACAGTGTGTTATTGAGAATGAAGTACAGGCACAAAGTTCTCAGAAATTAACATCAGATAAATCGGGGGTAACCATAAAGCAAAGTTATTGAAATGTACTATTTTAGGAACCATAGGTATTTAAGACCCATAGGTCAGTATTTCTGACATCCATTTTCCAAAATTCCTACAGGATTTCCATTTCATCTTAATTTCTTAGTCAGCACAGACAGAAATGGATTAGCTATGTCTGTCTGTTCACTGTTTTGTCCTTTTAGGTTCTACAGAAAGGCCTGCAAATGCCCACAGCTTTGCACATCTCATTGTCAGCTATGGAATTCCGTTGTTTCCTTAGTGCTTCAGATAAGAGAGGTGAAGGTTAAGTAAGATATAAATGAGACCTAACTATCTAGGGTACTATTTTCAGTATAGCATAAGCCATAGGGAAGTATTTAGCACTACCACAGGCTTTAAGGGAAGCCATGACGCTCAGAGCGAGTTTGTAGGTCCCTTCTGGGAAAGCTGGCTCCCTGCTCCCTGCCAGGCTATTGCTGCTTTGGGGATGATTCAGGGGAATATATTCTTTCAGGGGAAGTACAGCTCAGCTAACCCATTTTCAGGTGGAGGTTTTCTACAATTTTTCATTGATGACGTCTATGTTTGTTCTCAGGGAAGTCTGCTCTCAACTCTTTGTCCATTTGTTAAATGACCAAAATAAATTCTGCGTATTTAAATATATCTCATTCTTGAGATATTTTAAAGTTGTTTTCTCCATGTTCCTACATCTGTAATGAGTTTTTAGATCTTCACTTTCCTTGCATCTTTTTTTTTTTTTTTCAAATCCTTAGAACAGTACAGCAAATTATGATATTATTTGACTTCCCATATCAAGGGTTCAGCCTTCTGAATGTGAGATTTCACAGGGTGAAAAAAAAACCTGGGACATGACTTTTTAGAGTACATGGACACAATCTCTTCTACAGTGTAAATTAATCCTTGTGCAGCAAAGATTGATAAGCAGCTTCCTCTTTAGATGTTACAAGACACGTAGCTGCCCTCATCTAGTTAGCAGCATTAAACGTCCTGAGGATCTGGATGACTGAGGATCACTTCTAGCAAAGTATTTAGTATGTATTATGAGAAAATCATTGCAGTGCCTCTGAAATGACAGAAACTAAGGCAATTTATATATGACTTCACAGCAGTTAATCTCTGAGCAGTAAGAAATGGATGTCTTTCTATAACAAACACATGATTTAGGGAGTAAGTTCCTTTTCAGTTTTGAAATGATGATATATCTTGTATTTCTTAGAGTTTATAGTGGATTATTTGAATTACTTTTAGATAAAAAGAGCTATTTTCCTTTTTATCTAGAAAAAAAAGATAAAATGCATCTGTAAACCTGTATAAAAATTTGCCCTCCATAAAATACTCTGAAATCCCGGAATAAATCTTTGTAACCACTCAAACGCAAGCCATAGTTTCTAATGGAAGTCTATTACTCTCCTAGGCAATCATAGTAACAACAAGCAATAAACAATCTCTTTTAAAATGACATGTATTACAGTGCACCTATAAGTTGACCTATTCTGCAAGATAAACAGAGCACTCACAGAATACTGTAAAAAAAGAAGAATAGGAAACACATAATTTACATCCTTTAAAAATTATACTACTGGAAGTAGTATACTTTAGTAATGCCTGGAATTGTGTCTGGGACATATTAAAAAAAACAAGACTATTTGAGATGTTTAAACTGAGTATAGTCAAGCAAGTTGAAGGATAAGCCTAAAATATCCCTGAACATAGATTTATTTACTTTATTTAAAGGGAAATTAAATGCACAGGCTAAACCAGAGACTTCTGCAATATAAACAGCTACTTAAAAATTATTAGTCCATCAGATTGTTTGATTTCTTTACTATTATTTCAGAGAATATGGTTTTCCTAAGTCTACATTTTTATGACACGTTGGACCACTACCATTGTCGTTGTCACTGTGATAGCACAGGCAATTCAATCTAGTGAGTCCTATGTCAAACGACCAAGTTCTATCTAAATTACAGTGTATTTTTAGACATCTAAACTCAGTTTAAAAATGCGATGTGATGCGTACCTTCTTTCTTCCCTGATAATTTGTTCGTGCTACTTTTTTTTTGTTTGTCAAAAAAATATTCATCGTATTCCTGTTTTAAGGCCTACCTTCTACAAAGATTTGACTTTTTTCCATAAAATACACTAAATATGACTGACTCTTTCTAGAAACATGCTAAACTGATATTTGTCAACAAATATTTTGCATGATAAGTGGTAAATTGTAAAAGGTACTTAATTCCATTTTGCCCTTTCCTCCTTGAAGAAGCGTGTCCTATACTTAAAATAACTTCACACCGGTGCCTAATGATGTACATGCTTAAACATAGATGAAACAGATCTTAATGCTACACGCTCTTCCCCCACCAGATGCCAGAAGAGTCAAGGATAAACAGTGTTCCTCATTTGTATACCTTGCCAAAAAGAGCAAGTGTCTGCAAAACACAGCCTGGAGAGGAAGGGGGACAAAATTCCAAATTTCCTCTGCTGCTTTTCCTGACTTTAATCCTAGCTAAAGGTCAGCCAGAGTGCCTACCAACAGAGAAAGGGGAGAAGTCCAAGTTCTTGCCAAGTTGACCTTAATACCACATCTCTCTCCTTGTTTGCAGGCTGCCATTTCTAATCACTACTTCAACAGGCAACAGGAACCCTTCTCGTTTTTAAAAGAATGACTGTGTCTTAACTTGAGGGCATGGCTTACTCTAGCTCTGTATACTACTACGTCAATACCTATAGCTGCATAATACCTATATTGCATTTAACCTAAACATCTTTGCAAAGAGGAATATGATATTGGTGGTAGAAGTTTTTTCACCCTGGCAACATGCGTAGAATATGTAACATTTTCATCATCCCATCCATCCATCCATCCATTTATCCACCAGTATCCTTCAGAACAGTTAGCAAAACTAAGATAGGTATACAGCTACTCACTACGTTATCAGAGCTGATTACTTTTGAATGACAATTTCAAAGGCTAACTTTTGTTTTCAACAAAATTAATATAACTTTTCAGCTATTGATATTTCTTAACCCACATCTATAGCAACATACTAGATAGAAACCTGCCCCAGGTGTCTGAAAGTGGCTGTCATTGTTTTCCAAGTAAAACTGAAAAACCTATAGCCCATTCAGAGGTGAAGCATGAGATGCTTCTTTTGTTGCAACATTTCCCCTTTCAAGTTTATACAATGCTGGCTATTGTTTGGCTGCATTTTTTGCAAACAACGTGAAATATAGTTAAAAGATTATGTCTTGCTTCACTCTATTTCAAAGCTGATGAAAAACTTCAGTGTAGGGATGTGGAAAATGGTTACGACATATTAAGTGTCTGATTTTCTTTTGACATTAAACTTGTTTTGAAATGTGTACCCTACATGTATGTGTATACACGGATACCTTACCCTTCAAATTATATGCTCCTAACACACTTAAAGGGTATCTGTGGAAAAGAAACAGGGTAATATATGGAAATTTGCAATGTTTTCTGCATTTTTTTAACTGTTTTTCTATTTTTTTTTCCTTTTAATCTACAAAGTGAATTCAGAAATGGCCTTCCCAAAGTCTTATATGTCATTTAGTGCCACCGTGGGACTAAATTGTCACATTGTTCAGCATAAAGTGCAGTATAACTTACTAGCTTAGAAAAGCACTAGCTCAGAAAACACTTTCATGGATGTCTGAAAGACAAAATGGAGATGTGATAGCTACAGATTTTTTTCTCACAGAAATGATAGGTATGTAATTTTGTATGTATTTTATATTAATCGCTCCTCTCGGAAACTAAATCAGATAATCAAATAGTAAAATCCCTGAGATTTTTTTGTCTTTAGTTTTCCTTGTGCAGGACTTAAAAACATTCAATATTTACCATATGTCATTATAGCATGTGTTACCATATGTAACCCTCAGTGTTACTTTTTCCATCAAAACAATTCTCCTTGGAATGTAGTAGTATGGAGAGGATATTTTCAGCATTATATCCACTAACAGGATACAAAATAAGTATTTCACTTCCTCCTCTTGCTATACAGAATAAAGGAGCACTCTATAGTGAAGTTTAGGTGTCTATTACAATGAACAGGGAAAGTTAAATTCTGGCAAAGGGATTTACAGCAGCCATGATATGGGGGTGAGATGTCCTGAGCCAGGAGGAGGGTATGGTGGAAATGGGTGGGATTTATGTCTCAGCTCTGCTGGGCCCTTCACTTGGATCGAAGCTAGTCTCTGATGCTACACTTATCAAGAAACTTCTTTCAAAGTTCACCAGCTACTTCAGGTCAGTCTCTTTCAAATAACTCAAGCTAATTAAAGAGGAAAAGCAACACGATCAGACCAAGTAGCACAATGGTTACAACAGTCTCCTGAGGCTTAAGGTACTCATGATAATCTCCAGTTTAGCACTGAGAATTAAACAAGTGTATCTCATTTTCTTTGTGAACGTCAGCATAGACCAAGAAGGCCCTCTGTCAGTCTCCCTTACAAGAGGTATTCCCTTTGTAGTAACAATGCCAGAGACACATTCAGTTATATAGGTGATGGTCAGTGCATGCATATAAAAAAGGAGTCACAGCTTTTGCTCAATTAGTGTTTTGTTCTCTTTAGTGTGAGGTACAGCACACAAATCCATGTCCTGAGATTTCATTCTAGATCAAGCTCCACATATGAGATAAGCAGAGGAACACCCAACTGATACATCCAGACAGAGCAGAATCCAGAGAGGCTAGTGTGGATGCCTGAGAAATTTCACTGTTGAATCTTAGGCATAAGCTAAGATTCTCTTACCGCACACAATATATAGATGTGCAAAATCTAAAAAGCAAAACTAGTACTTACCTGCCAAGAAATTATTTCCTGCCATTTCTGCTTTCAGAAAACATTTGAAGGTGCATTCCACAAAAAAAAAAATAAATCATTAAGTGTAAAGATCCTATAAAACACTTTCTGTGATAATAAAAGATTTTGGAACTTACCGGAACTGAAATTTGAGGATTACTTTTAAGTTTTCCAAGAACAGCAAAGCCATCAGTGCTAATTCTTGCTTTTGGTTTTATGTTTAAGGACTCTATTTTAATACAGTCAATAAAAAGTGTGACACTGTTTGCTTCCACACTTATCATGAGCTTGTGCCATTGGGAGTCAAACAAGAAAGGCAAGTGCAAAAATGATGCAGTTTGGAGACTTCCATCCACTCCTTTGTAAGAAAACTCAACACTTTTCATTTGACCATTAAGATTCACTCCAACTTGCTCTTTTCCTGAAGAGTCCTGGATCTGCCAGATAGTCCAGTATTTCTGAAGTGTGGCCCCAGTCATCCGAAAAGTAGTTAGAAAGGAGTATTCATCAGGCAATCCATGGGAATATATAGCACTGTGTAGGATCAAAATACAATACATTTGTTGCATGTTTTTCTAAAAAGCTCCATGTATCACTACAGAGTAATGAAAACCAGCTACTCAGTAGACCCATATTTCAGCCATGCTTTTATTGGTACTCTTCTGCATGCCAAGTCCAGAAACAGGATGTCCTTTTGAGTCATAAGTGTTGCCCTGCCAAAAGGAGCTGCTTCAGCAGAAGTCATACAAACAACCATTCATTGACAAATATACACATAGTAAGAACCCACACTAAAAATATATAATGTTCTGTGACGTTCAACTGCAAGTCTACAAGTAGAAGGGAACAGACTTGCCACACATAAAATGTTTCCTTCTTTTGCAATTCTTACAATGTGAGATTTGGAAACACAAACAAGTACTGCTGGCTGTGTCACTGTAATGTCATTTTTTTTTCTCAAACGTGTCAGTGAATCCAGTAGAATATTTAAGAAATATGACTTTTCATATTCTATGGACTGTAAAATTGTAGTATCATAATCCAGATGACAACAATACAGTATTTGCCATCCATCCACATTTAAGAATAAGCTGTATTTGAGTAAGTTTCTCAAGTATGAGGACATGCAGAGCTATTTTGTCACTAGCATTCATTAGAATAACTTCTCAGGCAAGGAGGAATAATAAAGGCTATTTTTGAGTGGCAGATCAATCCTATCTCAGCAATAATTTAGCCACCATTAGTGAACCTCAGGCTTTAAGCTAAGGGGGTAAAAACCAGGGGAAAAAAAAAAAAAAAAGTTTAGATTAGTTCTTATTCTGTACGTTTGATGACTACTGACTTAGTGAAAGAGTACTTCCAGAGCCTCTCAGTTTTTAGTGTGGTGTCCAAAGCTGTAGTGCAAGCGTGTTCCAGCAGGCGACGGCACAGCTCCAGCAGATTTCTGTAAGGCTCCGGGCTCGCCGGGCAGCAGCCGAAGCAGTTTCACCCTACTGACAAACTACCCAAGCTGCTGGTGCTGCTTCTTCCCCCCGAGCCTGAAAGCTGGTGTATGAGGAAGGGGAATGTTTAGCTGGAAGATTATTTCATTACACAAGGCATGGAGAGATACTCAAAGGTGTAAGAAGGGATTCCTTGGCAATATCTTTAAACTGTCTTTGATTTATTATGACTTTCATCCCTATTGACTGTGGATGCAGTAGACAGTCCTAGATGTTATTTGTTGTTTTTAATGGTTGGTTTGGTTGGTTTGTTGTGGGTTTTGTTTGGTTTGGTTTTGGTTTCTTTGTTTGAGTTTGGTTTAATAGGATTTTATCTACTTTACTGTGTTCTCATTGTTTTGTTTCAGTTTGTATCTTGCCATCGCAGATGCAAATGTCAATGTGTGCACACTGCACCTTCTCTCCTCTTCTGAGCACTTTGCAGTGTTTACTGCAATCCCCTATGGTTCCTTGTTACATGTTTATACATTCTTTCCTGCTACAGGAAGACACTCCCTTTCCCTGTCCAGACACACATGCACTCTTACTAAGCTCCTGATCCAGTTGAAGATGTCTTTTATTGCCCTCTCTGTTTCTCTTTCTCCATAATATCGCTTAAACGAGTACTTTAGTCTCACTTACTGCTAAAACCTTAGCTCACCTGAGTAATTTACTTCTTCAGCTGCTGAATCCACCTGCTTGTTCTTGAAGAAGATCTGGTTTTAGTACAACTATACTGGGTGGGATGGGTAGGTCACTTTTTAACTAGCCTCCGTGTGATATTCCACTTTCTTTACCAAGTTCATTGACTCCACGGGATCTGATAAACCAAGTTCTGCAGCTAAAGGAAGCAGTACTAATCTCAGGTCCTCTGAGGAGAGATTTTCATTCTTTCTCTGCACTGGTAACTTTTGCTGTAATGGCAGTACTGGTGAAACTATCACACACATTCTCACCCCACTTCAGCTAACAACTATACTGAAAGAAAAGCCCAACAAACATAAAATCTAGTAAGTAAATATAGTTGTACTTTTTGATTAGAAGATTTTTTAGATCAGATCGGCAAAAGGATTCTTTGCAACATATTTAGATATAGCATTAGTCCTTTACAAGCCATCATATGGGTCCTCCTACTTCTTCAGAAATTAAAATGGAAACTAAATATATTAACTTTCTCAAGTGACATAGAGAGAAGATGGGTAAGAGCTTCCAACACATGTAAGAGAAAACTAAATTACAAGAAATGTATATGGAACAGTAAAGATAAAAAAGCCAGTGCACAAGTGTGGATAAAGATTTACATTTAAATAAATAATTAATTAATAAAGGCACAGTATCAGTAATGTGACTCAACATAATGAAGCACAGCATGACCTGTCACCAGGTACTCTGGAGGTACTCTGCAGGGGACTGCTGCTGTGTAAGATTTATACCTATAATTCTACAAGCAAAGCAGAGACAGATTCTCATTTCAGTTACTACAACAGTAATGAAAAACTATTCCTTTGACTTAGTGTTTTGGTGTATTTCAGTACACAGTTTCTCACAAAGCCTGTAATCCTTACACAGGCAAAACCCTACTGAAGTCAGCAGCTTAAAATGCTAAATATTTTATAACCATGGCAAATTTATTGTGATATTTAAATAAACAATCCTAGAGAAGCTATTCCTTCATAGCACTGCAAAGTGAAGACTACTGGATTCTGTAGTCTTCTTGAACAGCTGATAACTGTAGAAGCGCTTAAATTATCTCCATAAATTATTTTTAACACACATATTTCCAGTTCCACTGATTTATGGAAGGAAAACAAGCAATTTTAAATTTAGAATCAGGCAAATGAGCAAAGGAAAAATTCATATTAAAAAAGTCAGTCCTGACCCATTTCCTATTCACTTAAAACTGCCAGGGATATAAGCCATAAGAGCGGGTTTTTTATTTTTGTATCTTCTTAAGTTTGTTAGAGGGCAGTGTAGTCCTGCTTTCCTTGTATACTCAGACTATTATTGTCTGCTTTAATTGTATAATGAGTGCATTGTCAGGTCAATATTTTATCAGATACTCAAATCCTTGCTTAACTTTCTTAAATGCAGTTGGGAAGGGGACAGTTTGAAACAGTTGTAATTCATCTAAGGGAACTCCTGAAAAACTACTGGTTTTTTTTAATCTTTTTCATTAATACCTAAAACTCTTATAAATTCTATAGCTTTACTGCTTACCAGGAATATATCTTTGAGATTTCAAGGCTAAGGCATCAGTGTAACCAACATAAGTCTTCTGACTTAGTGGTGGAAGCCCTGAGTAGTCCCACTGACTCAGAATTCACTAAGAGCAGCAGAGTGATGTTAAAAGGATAACTATGTACTGACTTGAATACTACAAAGTAACAGCTTATTTTATTAAACTTTTTTCTTTATGAGTTAATTTGTTATGTAAGTTCCATCACCTACTGAGATAACTTACTTCTTGCTAAATGAAGTTTTTAGAATTGTTAGTACAACCCACTAGAGATGGTTGTAGAAATTCCTCTGGCCAACCTCACAATAATGCAGTATCATGTACACAGAGGTGGCGGTTCCTTTGCTTGAGCTGGAGACACTTCTGTCTGCATTTCCTGAAGCCTCCTAGAATCCCAGCTGACCTGGCCATACCTGACAGCCATCAAATAATAACACTAAAACCTAGCTAAGCATTTTTAAAAGCAACCGTTCTAAGTCATTAGCCAAAAGTCATTTGTTAGGAGTCACTACCCTCAGCTGGTCGGTATTCTACAGAAACATCCAATACTGAGCTAATTATTCCTCTTCTGAGCTAATTAGCATCTTAGCTGCATTTTGGTATTTCTGTTGCACTGTCATCATCAATATCTATGTAAGGTATCTTACTTGTAATGCAAAATGAAAAGCACCTGAAGAACTTCGGTGGCTGGATGTAGAAAAGCCAGACCTTCAAGCACATGTGTCTGAGGAGAGTTACTTCACAGAGAAGCATTATTGCCAAAGAAAAACCTGGAAATCAGCCTATGAAATTCTCTGAATGTTCCAAGCTTACTGATAAAGCTTTACAAACTTGCTGTTTTCATTTTATACCTTCTTATCGTACTGTGTTTGCCATGACACCTGTTAAAGTGGTCTGCAGTTCCCTTTTACTCCAAATACAAACACCGTTCAAAAGGCAGCTTCAATTTTTATATTCCTCTGCTTTCTACTGGGACGAGGACGCAGGCAAAGAGGTATCATGTCTGGATTCACAGGCTACCTTCATGCTGCTAAATTCACTATGCCCAGGACTGTTCTCTGATACTCAGTTCAGCCAGCATGAAAAAGTTTAAACCTGGTTGCTTCCAAAAAATATTATTACTACATGCAATCTGTGTGTTGTGAATGGTCCATGGCCTCTGCTAGGTGCCAGGCAGTGTCCAGGAATTGTTCAAAGAGTGCTAATCAATCAACCCAAACCATGCCAAAGTCTTGTAGGGTATCTTAGCAGTATAGATGATCAAGTGTGAATGCCTGGAAATGTTCCCTGGCATTAATTTATCCAGGTAGGCATAGGGGTCTTGTGATGTGACAGCTGCATTTGTGAAGTCAAAGGATTAAGATTTCAGCCAACACACAAATATAGCTAGCCCTTTTCCACCCTCATAAAAACATATCATGAACATATTCCTTTGTGCTAATATACTTTTTTTAAAACTTGCAATTAAAAGTGAACACAATTATTATCCAAATTACCAGTAATAGTTTTTTACCAACTGATGAACACCTACAACAGGTACATAGATTTCATTGAAAAATGGCAGGTTCACCATGTCAGAGACAATGGGTATGAGTCGTGGCAGTTGCACAGGTCCTTATCACACAAAGAAGGCTATATTGATTCTTCAGCAGATTTCACACCAGAAGAAGGAATGACTAATGAGAATATATTTGAATGGTGGGAGAAGCTTAAGTCAAGACTTGTGTGCAATCATTTCTGTTCATTCTGGGATATACTTCTGGACCTTGGCAAGTGTGCTAAGCAGCAAAAAGATCAAGCTACAATTTAGCAGGAAGGTTTTAAAGAAGCTATGTAAGCCTTTCGAGGCATAAGCTATAGCTACAGCAAAGACTGAATAAATATGCTGAACTACTGTCCATCTAATTGAGGTCTCATTCCCACACTATAGACATGGTAACATGGCTTGTCTGTGTTGCTATAATGATCGTATGCTAGGCTCAGAGATTATTTTACTGTTCTTGATAAGTACTGATTGAACAGTAACAGGCAGGACCTCTGTGCCAATACTGAAATTAGCTTGCTCACTATTTCTATACGTGCACCCACCTCCTCATCCCTTCCTCAAAAGCCTTGAAAGCCTTGTGCCAGGGTATGGGCTTTCTTGGGGAGAACCTTCCCTGTTTCATGAGGCAAGAGAAGACACTGTCCGTGGCTGTCAGGTTACCAGGTACTGATACGGCTGCTCATTAACGAAGGTGTGAGAGGAGATTTCTGCAGCAGAGCAGTCGCGGAGCCCGTCGGTGCTTCACGTGTTTGTGGAGGGTCCCTCCCCAGTGCTCCTGCAGCACTTTTGCCTTTGACCCTGGTCCGGCACCCAGCTCAGGAGCACAGTGCTGTGTATTTTTCCGAACTCACTCTAGTTTTGCCTGCCCTACCTCTTGACGAAGCAGGAGCTCACAGCTCCGGAGGCAGGTGTTATGCCCTCTGGGTACCTGC
>JANHFX010007033.1:0-44780 GCA_027560015.1 Chloroceryle amazona | reverse complement strand
GGAGATGTTCAAGACCTGCCTGGATGCGTTCCTGTGTGACCCAGTGTAGGTGATCCTGCTCTGGCAGGGGGGTTGGATGAGATGATCTTTCGAGGTCCCTTCCAGCCCTTAACATTCTATGATTCTATGATTTTCCAGCACTCCCTTCCTCACTGCCTGCCTTCCCTGGCTAGGCTCAGCACCCTGCCTGCTGTTGTCTTGCGTATGGAGAGGACTCTCAAAGATCACCTCACAGACTGGATGTTAGAAAATAATCCAAAAAGCATAGAGGCATTGAAAAAATTAGACCAGGATGGACCTATGGAGGTCACCTGCTCCAACCTCCTCTCGAGGGACACTCATATTTCAGAGTCAGAGCAGGTTGCCTAAGGTTTTACCAGTGTGGGACCTGAGCACCTCCAAGGACAGAGAATCCAGAACTGCCCAAGGTGACTGTACCAGGCCATAGGCACTACTACAGTGGCAACTTTTTCTGATTTTTTTTTTTCATTGCAGAATTTCCACTGCTACGGTTTATGAACACTTTAGTAACTGTGTTTGTTAGCACTTAGAGGTTCTGGGCTTCAATCCCCACGCTCTTCCCTTTGAGAATGAATGTGAGAAGGACTTCCCCTACAATGAAACAGTGATTTAATAGTTACTTTTTATCTAATTTGTATAACTCTAAGTAGCTATTTGTGCTGCAAGAATGTGAAGAATTAAGAACTCAGATAGTTTAAGAGCAACATAGGGCAAGACTGAATGAATTCAGAAAAGAAAAATATCTTACAGTGATACCTGGTGTTCATTTCTTCTGGAAAATTACATGAGGAAATTTTCTTAAGAAACAAAACCGTAAAAAAAATACTGAGCAGGAAAATGGTTATCATCTTAATTTATTTTCTAATAGCTGGTTTTATAAAAGATTGGTAAATGTTTTACTGACGCTTACTTAAGAAGGAATGTAGCATGCCTATAAATAAATCCATGTTGATTATCTAGTGGCATAAGCTTCTCTGTCTCTCATGTTACTGATGCTGCAATGCTCTGAAGTGTATCTCATCAGATGTGATTAGATACTTCCTGTTGTCATGTGTAAATTAGTCACTTCTGAAAATGTCACAGAACTTGTTTTGCTGCTTTCTCATTTATTTTTATACGTCCTATAGTTGGATTACCCAAGACACCCATTGTTACTATTTTTTTTTTATTATTCCCTGGAGTTTTTTTGCCACCTGCTGGCTTCTTGTACAGCAAATCTGAAAAGTCTTGGGCCAAGTAGCTCTACTTTCTGGATCTCTTTGGATTTGATTTTTGTATGTAGGGCTGAAGAATGCATTTTAAACAATAAAACTTATTGTAATATACCTCAAGATTTCTCAACTTTCAATACAGCTGAGATGGTGTCTCTGTTCTTATGTGTTCCTAAAACTAAGTACTTTACAGTCAATTGCCAGAATTTATGACCTTAAAAATTATGGATTGAGAAATCTGTAACATTTATAACATGTGGCTAACTGCCTTTTTTTTTTTTTTTTTGAGGGAAGATCTTTTTTTGTAAATACATTATCAATCAAAAAAAAATCTCCTGCAAAAGTATGATGGTGAAAATTTGGCTGACAAATAAAGAATCAAGTTACCTGTCATGAAAACCAAGTAGGAATGTCTTTTATGTATGGGATTCTCAACACCATCCATGAGAGCTATGCATAAACAAAATATGGGAATAAAAAAAATCTTAACTACAATGCTATGAAATGTCAAGCTCATTTCTTCCCAAAATTTGTGATCTTGACTGGGTTATGTGGATTGCTTTGCATGCTGCACCCTCTCTGGAAAACAGACAGTTGCTGCAAAGATTTTCAACAGACCTTAAGTAGTTGACGGGGAAAGATGCATGTTCAAGGTGAAGGCAGTGGTGCAGAGGATTAGCAGTGGGAGAGGACTTCTGCCATTTCTATGTCAGCACTGAGTCAGGCTTTGCTCAGAGCTGAACAAAAGTTGTTACTACCTCATGTCTGCTAGTTCATGTGAAATGAGTTAATGATATAGGTCAACCCTTGGCAGACAAACACACCACCACAAAATCACTTTCCCTTCTGGAAGCCTTTAAGAAAACCAAGGACTAATTGGGCATGTAAAATGAACTACCCTGTCTCCTCTAACCAAGGTCTTTCCAGGCTAAGGATGAAACCAGATGGTGGGAAGCGTGAACAAGCAGCTGCTTGCTCCCCTGGCATTAGCAATTTTGAAGATAATCAGAGGACTTTACAGAAGCTCTAAACCAGTAACTTTCAAGCTTTCAAGTTTTCTGAAAAACAAAGGTACACATGAGCAGCACGCTGTTTGGTACTGTACTCAGTACTTGACACAGATAGTTACGTTTGAATTTTTAAGAATATTTAGATTTGCTTTAAGAATTTGAAGGACCATTTTAGGTGTGAGTTCTCTTGAGCCAAATCTTAAAAAAAATTAAGATACTGGACTGAAGAGCACAAACACCCTGCTTGTGTTGTGGTATATTGGATTTATCAAAAGTGTGACAGAGACTCATATGCTAGTTCAGCTCTGAAGGGATTTCTGGAGGTTCTCCAGTACACTCCCCTGCTCAGAGCAGGCCTAACCTTAGGCTGATGAACACCTGTCAAGTTTTGGTTATCTCCAAGGATGGACAACTTGTTCCACCACTCAATTACTGTCTCACATGGATGCTTTGTAAATATGCTTATTTACAGCATTCAGGCTGCACTAGGTAGCAGTCATGGAGCACAGAAGTGCCAGCAAAACTTCTTGGCATAGTCAGCATATACATACATGTGAGATCCCTTTCTATGCTTGCTGGCACTCAGGTTGCCTCCTGTACCTCAAGGACATTTCTCAGAGTGCTGCAGATACTTTGATGTAATTGGGAAGAACACTCCAGGGCACTGAACACAATTTTCAAGGTAATGCAGCTGAAATTTGGTTCACAGTGTTCTCTGGTTCTGTGAAATTACAATACTTCTTTTCAGGAGCTTTCCTATTTTTCAAGGTATCTGTCTTTAAGCCTCCTCCATAAACCTGTTTTATGCCACCCATGGGAAAGTTTTTTTAGGATGAGTTCAGGTCTATACTGGAGAAGCCTTTCGTGGCATAATAATGACAGGGTGTGGGATTTCTTGTGACATTTTTATACTGGAAAAGTCCTAGTATATCTATGTAATTATACCAGATAAATGGGCTTTCATCAGCATAATGTAGTTCACTTGATGAACTGGCATAAAGCAGTCAGGAAAAGCAGAGCTTCACTTGACTGAAATGATCTAAATTGAGAAATCTTTTCGCCATATGAAGAGGGAACAAATACACTGTCTGTGGCAATGCAATTAGTGAACAGACTTTTCCACCCGACAGGTGGAGTTTTACTACAACTGATACTCAGATTCTCATGCTATGCTGTTCATTCATTGGAAATTAAATTAGTCCTTTTAATATTGATAATGTCAGATGAGTGTATGCATAGATGAATGAATTATTTGCCTTTTCTATCTTTAGGTAATATGCAGGCTGGTGAGGCATCCAAAGTCATCAGGGCTGCTTCTATCTTTATTTATATTGCTGAGATAATCAAGAAATAGGATTTGTTTGTTTGTTTGTTTTTACAGAAAAAGTGTTTCAAGCACTCTAACATTACCTATGAGACATACAACTTGTTCAAAAATAACTTTGATGTAAAAATGTCAGAATGCTTTGTCATATCAAATATTAATAAGCTTTATGATCTTATATTATGTTCCTTGCTATTCAGCTGCTGTAAATGACCTTTCAGACTTTTCTGCACTCTCTGAGTATTTGGTGGAATTAATAATAAACATGTCAATGATTGTTCACCTTTTAATTACATAAGGACATTTTGGTAACTTCCCCATTGTCATCCCACATTTTTAGTAACCTGACATCTCATTTGTGTATTTGCTTATCGTTGTGCATTCTGCAGAGCTTTCATACGCTTTGCAACACAATAATCCTCTTACTGCAACTTTAAAAACACCTACAAATGCAACCACCTCAAAAGCAAGGAGAGTAATTATGGACCCACCTGAAAAGGATGGATGAAGAGCTACAGACTGACAGCTCTACCCCAGCCTTATCAGAAACTAGATCCATTCCTTCAGGGTTTAGTTCCAAATTCTCATGTTTAAGTCATTCTCCTTTATTGTATGTTCTCCTGACCTGATCAATCTTGCATTGCTCACAGCATGTAACCAGGAGCACACTTGCAATGGCAGGACTTCAGTCAGTTCCAACAGATGGAAGAAGAAATTGAAGCTTGATCTCACATATGCTGGACTTATGTTCAGGCTGGTTTGTTATTGCATACAAAACAGGTGTGTAGGTACCACTGCCTGTAATCATCCTGATTATTTTTTATTTGAAAAGGTTATGTCCTGATTATTTATCCAAGATGAGGTGCAAAGATCTGATCGCTCTGGTAGGCTTCATGTTCTGGATCCCAGAGGCAGGGAGAAAACTTCCTGAAGCCTTGAGTCATCTACCTGGTCTCTAAGTGAGGATTTGAAGGATGTTCCTGTACCTAGAGTTTCATGTTTGTTCCTCATTTTTTGGCAGTAGGTCTTAAGGTATGCCTACCTATCTCTATGCTCTGCCTGGGAAGTGTAGGTGACTAATTCTACATCCTGGATTCTGTTTGAGGAGGAGACCTAATGTTAAAATGTTTGGTATGCATGGATTGAAATATCTTGTTTAGTCTAGTCTGTATTTCTTTTCTAAAAACTTACTGGGCATTTTAGTCATTATGTAATCTTGGCATTTGCTCTGGGAATTGCCTCAGAAAAGTATTTTCTGCCACATTTTGTACAAATGCATTAAACTGGTGTGGAAAAAAGAAAACACACTTAGATGGGCTTGATGGAACACATCAGGGAAATGAGAGAAAGTGCCTTTAAAGTTTCTCAGTGCTGTCTGTTGAATTAATCCTAAAATATATATTCAACCAGCTATTACAAAGTGATAAAAAAAGCTAAAGAAAATAATTAATTGATCAGCATCCTCCATTACTGATCATGTCTTTCCCTTTTGCAACCCAGGTTGAGAAATTGCAGCTTTAATAGGTTTCTTTCTTTGTAAATGTTCTCCTAAGCCAGGTATATTGACCTGGATAGAAGCCAAAGGTAGAAATGTCTGTGAATTATCACATATTCCAGAGCAGTAATAATTTAGGAGTCTCTCTGACATTCAGAAGAAGAAAATATTCCTTGGCTAGAAAATTGCATTTCATAGTAAAGAGGCCAAGAAAATACTGTAAACAGTGCAGGCATAAGAAAATGAATAAGCACATACAATGCTGTATGTACATGCCAATACTGTAGTCCAGCATGTGGTTACAAGTAGTAAATAGGAGCTAAAATTAGGTTTCCTTCAATAAATTGCACCTACATTTATTAATATTTATACAATCTTTCAACACTAAATGTCAGGTTTATTTGGATGCTGGCTTCATCATTACTGAGCCAATGGAATAACATGTTGATAAGTGAAGGATGTCCAGCATTCTGAAATGGTGATCCATGAATTTTTTTTTATGGGATTTAGCTGAACTTGTGAAATCAAATCACCCGTAGGGCAGCAGCTGTGAGAACTATGGCTGTCTGTAGAACAAGAATTACTTCGAAATGTGCTTCATATATTTATGTTGTATCTCAGTGAAACCAAGAGAGGACAGAGGACACACATCCTGCAACAGTCTAAAAGCAGGAGATCCCCAAAAGCCATTGACTAACTATTTTCCTTGCCCTAGGCTTTCTTATGGAGACATGGCATTGATGCCTGTGTGTCTTGAGCTACAAGGCACTTAAATGATCTGTGCCAACTTTGTGCTCAGGCTGACCATAAAACCCACCTGATTTGATGGTTGCAACAGGATGATGACACCTGGTCTTGTGGAAAAGACCTAGGCCATCCTTTCATCCCCACAGTATCTGTCACAAACACAGGCAGGGTGTATGGGGCAGCCTGCAAACCAGCAGAGTCTTGGTACATCTACACTGTGGGTAAAAACATACTCTGGACTGGTGTGGATATGACATTGCTCCAGTATTTCCTGAAAGTCACTTTTCTATCATTAAGAAAGATGGTGGATGTTCGGACAAAGTGGATAGCTGGCACACAGAATTGGACATGAGTTTGTGTTCACACTGCACAGTGTATGTACATCATGTGAATCCCCTGAGCACCTTCCTGTGTAGCTGTACAGAAACACTGGACAGCTGTACAAATTCAGTGGACATTCTGCCTCACAATATTATTGGCCACCTTAGAAAAGATGTTCCAAAGAACACACATTATGTAATTCAGCTGAGATTTCCATTTCTCTGGACACGCTTCTGGAAGGGAAATGAAACTACTATGTGTTAAATGCCAGAACATGACCTTGGGCTGCAGTGCTCAGCCTAGAGCACTGCGTGCCAGACACAGATGGGAGGACTGTGGTCTCCAGAGAGAGCAGTGCCCTTCCTTTAGGTAATCTGCCCATCTCTGTACCAGTAGGAATTAGGACGTTCGTATCTTCTCTTATTCATTAAACACTCAGGGCAAGAACATAGTTTACACTTATCATTTAAGCTAAGTGTTCTGTAGAAACCATATAAAATGCAATTCCTTTTCCCAAAAGGTAAGATTGAAAAAGAAGAAAAATATTGATGGTGCTGAGTGTTTAATGAGTTGCAACTTAAGAGATCTGATTTGGAGAGGTCTGGGCTGGTGGTCCCTTGGAGGTCCCCCAGGACAACATGGCAGGGCCTGGCACTGCTGTGGCATCACTGGGGCAAGGACTGATGGCCCCATGGGTCTAGCATGGGGTCCTCTGCAAGGGCAGTGTCAGGGGAGGGCAGGCAGGGTTAGTTTG
The DNA here is from genome assembly GCA_027560015.1 of Chloroceryle amazona. Taxonomy (NCBI): domain Eukaryota; kingdom Metazoa; phylum Chordata; class Aves; order Coraciiformes; family Cerylidae; genus Chloroceryle; species Chloroceryle amazona. The sequence goes on along the minus strand of JANHFX010007033.1, from coordinate 37,897 downwards.
GTTGCATTAGAACCCTCAGATTTTCAGATGGTGTATTCAGAGTTACCAGGTCCTCCTGAAAACCTTGGTGCCAAAACCTAAATGACAATTGTAACATTGAAAGGAAGCTGTTCTACCCACAGGGAACAGCTTGTCTGGGAGGGACTTCAGCTGGGGCTATAATGGCTCATTTTAGAACATGACACATCATGAGAGTTTTCAGTCTTTTTCCTGTTTAAAGCCTGGAGAACAAGGAGATTTAATCAACATGCAGTTCAATAAGCAACCATGGGAAGTAATTCCAAAAGGGGCTGGTGTTTTTGAAGCAAAACATGTAGTTTCAGCATCTGGGATGGCTGGTGACAAGAGGCGTAAACTTTAGTATCAAAAAGATCGGTAGATTGGTCAAGAATGGTCAGATAAGGAGATGACAGATTTTAAAAGACACACTTTTTTTTTTCTGCAGGAAAAAAAAAAAAATTGTTTTTAGAGCACAAATATGTGACAAGTAGTGAGAAATTAAGATGAACCCTAGGATGTGATTCATGCTAGGAAAAGGATTCCTGGAAAAAGGGTGTTTACCTGTGTGGTACACCTTGATTTTAAGAAGTTTGTGTGGTACCCAGACTGTAATGGAGACTTCCCCTCTATATATTTTAGGGCCACTGCCTTAGAAGAGCATTTTGGGCAGTACACTAATGCCCATGAGTTGCTTAGAAAAGAATGGGGACAAAACTGAAACTCTGAGGGATAACAATAAAGATTCAAAGAATAGCTGGATGGGAAGGATACCCAGGTGAACAGCCTGGAAATCATGGAAGACAGAACATCAAGAAGCAGCAAACCCAATTTCTGAAGATGCAGACAAGGCTGAGATCTGGCTCAGGAACATATATTTCAAAATAGCTGATTGACATTAGATATAAAAAAACCCTGAATAAGTAATGGACTCTTCCAATGTGCCTGCTTGGTCTGTGTGTGTCCTACCTGCTGCTTGCACAGCAGACACAGCTGCTAGAGGAAAGACAGAGACAGTAGACAGGTGGAACATAAGCAGAGCTTTGGCAGCATCTATTCAGCGAGCCAAAGGCAGTCCACTGTGAGACAAGATTATGTCTGCCCATATTTTTCCTCACTGAACAGAGGGATATTTTAGAATTTGTTACGGTGTTCCCATGGAAACTTTCTCTATGTCACACACGTTTTCCTCACTGCAGGTCACATCCTATTTAATTTTCAGTCATTATTATTATTATTATTAATGTAGATGTCAGTTGTTGTATGACTGCCTTGCAGCTCCATAGCTTTCATACTCCTAACATCACCCTTTAAGATAAAGATCTAAATGTCCTAATTGTTAGGATTTAGTCTGTCCTTTACTTCTGGTATATGATGTGGCAAGAAAAAGATCCTCATGGGCTTTGTTTGCCAAAGCACGCAGGCTGTTTCGAGTAATATGTTCTAAAATAGCATCTGATGTGGTTTGCATAGGATATTCTCATTCTGATGTCTATAATGTTCTGAACTCCTAACAGAATTAGTAAAGGATCATTAATTGTAGCTCGAATAGTTGGGCCCATTATAGGGCAGTATCCACAAAACAATTTGCTGTTTAATGTTGTAAAAAGCTGCATTTGGGAAAAAATGGCCAGTTGTGCTTTTCTTCTTTTTGACTAGTAACATTCTAGCTGTAAACATTTTCAGGAGGATGCTCCCATCATGATCTTCTTTTTTCCATATATTATTTCCAGAAACTTCTACCTGTTGGACCCAGATAATAAAAAAATCAATAAATAATAAATAATAAATAAATAATAAATAAATTTTTATCCCGAGTAAAGAAACATGTATATGTATGTATGTATGCACAAGTATATGGTTTTAAATAGCTGCAGTTCTGCAATTATTTGGCTAGAAAATTGGTTTTTAGCAAAACAGCCCTCAAAGAGGAAAAGTGTATGAATATGCTGATGAAAATCAGTTTAGGTCTGGCCAAGTTACAGCTTGCTGAAAATAACACTTCGTATAAAAGCAATCTTTTTTAGAACCAGCACTTAAAATTGACAAAACACTGCACGAACGCACAGCTCATACAACCCTATTTTTTCTTCAATAACAGCTCTTTCTCAAACAACTCACTGTAACTTGCAGCTTTGTGCTGCTGCTCCTTCCAGTTCCTTCTGATAAATAGTCTTCTGTGTTTCCATATGCCATATGCACAATGTGTAATAAGACAGAAGAAAACACTATCCACTTGTATTTAAGGTATAGAAACAGGATGTCAGTGTGTAACTATGTGATCCTACAGAGCTAATGGATCAGAAAGAGATTTGGTCAGGACTAATGCCCCATTTACTCCTGTTTCTACAGGAGGATTTATCCTGGCTCCTTTATAGCTTTACAAGGATAAAAAAACTCTACCTACCCCTATTGGGAATGCTCTATTGTCAAGTGTCTGCCTGGTTGCAATTCTTCATCACCCTCAATAGAGCATGAGAAACCTACAGTCAGGGAGTCAGGAGTTAGGCAGCATCTCCAGTCATGCTCCTTTCCCTTCACTGGGCTGGGAAGGGAAAAATTAAACAGTGAATTTTTTTCTTGTTCTTTCACTATATTGTGACAAGTCCTGACATTCCTCCCTTTTACATGTGCTTTTTAGTATTTTTTATCATATACCCTTGTCTTCTTCTAAAATATTCAGTGCCAGTATTTTCTGTCTCCTTTTAGTGCAGACAGACATTGCTGCACCTTTGTAATTTTTCTGATTCTTTTATGAGCTTATATAATGTACAGTCTCTGTGAGGTAGATCGATCTGCATAGTACAGCATTGCAGGTGAAGACACAGCACTGTTTTAACTAATAGCTGCCTTCTCTTCTTATTCCCATCTCTTTCCTATTGCATCTTAACATGGCTTTGTTTTTTAGTGCCTGGGTGCTTGTGAGCGTGATACAGCTTTTGCTACAGTTTGTTCTTTTCACTATGAGATGTTGGTCTCTTTTGCTGGGTTGATAGGAAATGGTAAGCAGGCCTGAGACTGCAGGCCACTTTTTAATATCCAGCCAGTGGGCATCCGTATTGACAACACCCCTTTAATTCTAGGTGGCTTTATTGTCAGCTGTATAATTCTAGTGTTTCCTGAATGTATTTTTGAAGAAATACAGAAGTCATCACAGTAGAAGAAAGAAACATTTTTGAGAAAACTCTACTTTGTTGGAATTCATGCTTGATCAAAGTTATCATGCTAGTAAGAACAGGATGAGAAACATCTCTCCTCCCAGCATTTTATGGATTTCCTCCGCAATGTCAGCATCTTCAATCAACTAGCTGATTTAGCAAAAGAGCATTTTCATTAACTGAAAGGAAGGATGACCTATCTCATACTTTTTTTGAAACCGTAATAAAATAAAAAAAAAACATTTTAAAAAAAGTATATCAGATAAAGAGCAGGCAATCGCACATAACTGATTCTGTAGGTTTTAATCTTGTAGAGCAGTAACCGGACAAAACACCTTTGCTTTGATCTAAGTCTCCTTCTGACTAGAGAAGTAAGACTATACCTTTTAAATTATTCTTATGAATCCTGAATTGTTTAGAGAAATGTCCAAACATAGTATCTCTAATTTCCTCAGGATGCAGTGTCCACAAAACATGAAACTGTGTCCTGTGTTAGGATGTGCAACTCACCATTGGAGGCTGCACTAGATGTCCATTAAAGGTCCCTTCCAACCCAAACCATTCTATGACTCTATGATCATGCAAGGTAAGACAAAGGCATATAATTATGAATTATTCTATTCCATAAATATAGTTTCACTTATTGTACTACCTTTGAATGCTCCTCTTTACTGAGACATGAGATGAGAGGTGGAACAAGTTGGCTACAGTGTTACTCCAGTTGCCACAGATCCCACAGTACTATGAGAGCGATTCATTAAAACAGAAAGTGTTACCTCAAGCCTCCTGCTGCACTGCTGTATCTGTACTCTAAATGGAGACCTGGGGGACACAAATCTATTCCTGCTTTGAGGTACCTCTTAAACAGTTTTTCAGCTATAGAGTGAGTCAATGTACAACACACCATGGGAGAGAATAGCAGGCAGGCAAGGCAAAGATATTCAGAAATAAACTGGGGTGAATGTAAGAACAATTTAAGTTAATGAAAACAGAAAGACTCCCGAGTCATTTAACTTTCATTAACTATAATTAATCAGAATGAGTTTTTCCTAATTCCCTAATATGTTTCTGAGTCAGGTTTTCTTTTACAATGCATTTTAAAGGCCACTCCATTTGTCTTAGCTGCCCAAAGTCTGCCAGCTTTCTGTATTCACTCCTGATCCACTGTGGTTGTTGTATCCCTTGATACACACCATAGGTCAGGTTTGGATTGTAACATCCTCCACTAAATTTCACAAAAACAGTTTGCACAAACTCGCATAGCCCTGAGCCCTCATCATGTATGCATGACCATCTAAGCTAATTTTAACTAGCAGAGTTTCTTGAATGCTTTCCATACCTATAGTTGCCATGGAAACCCCTGCACCTCAGCATGCACACATATAACTTCCACAAGGAAAATCACACAGGGAAAGAGTCTCTGTTTTCAGGTTAAAGTCTAGTAGGAGTTTACAAATATTATACATCTCTAAATCATCAGCTTTTATGCATTTCAGAAAACAACCCACAACAGAATGCAGAATGGGTAAATGTCCCACAAAACAGAAGGAAAAGCTTGCTTTGCTGTTGTCAGCCTGGACAACACAATTGCAACTTTGCAAAATTTTCATTAGAAAATGACCAGCCCTCAAATAAATGTCATCTTCCCTACCCTTATCATGGTAAGGTTAACAATTAAAAAGAATAATGATGATTTTATTTGTCCTTATAAAAAATTAATTCTCCCAGGGTAACAAGCAGCTGGAATTTTGAAATTATGTCTCAATAATAAATGCTTTGATGAACCTTATAATATTAATCTGAACAAAAATCATCAGCTGAAATAAACAATGCACACACAACCACAGTAAAGCATTAGTCAGTGCCCATGAATGCTTTCTATATTTGGTGAGTTTTTTTACCAAGGGCAGGCGAGCAATAAACATTAGAGACATATCACAGGAAAGGGGAAGAGAGAAGAAATATGACACAACTGAAATGCTCCTGCAGATGCAGATTATCATGGGGCATCATTAGTCCCATTTTTAGTGCACGTTTATTCTTTCTGTATTGATTGTATCAAATGGTTATGTCTGGATTTGCATTTTTTACCTTCCTTTTATATTGGAAAACACAAAAAAGACATTGCAAGCAGAAAAAATCAGCTAACTAATGTAAAGGTCACAAAGGATATCCTAGATGCTTCCACTCGACTGGTTATAGCTAATGCTGTGTAAACTGTTTTGCCTTTTACCACCCCTCTGGACTTTGCCATTGTTGTAGCATGTTAAATCTAGATTAGAATTGAGGCATGCCTAATTTCTACCAGTCCCTGGTACTGAACTGGTTTGGATGATTCATTTAACCTCTCCCTCTTCAGTTTCCACATCTGTATAACAGGAGGACATATTATTTATTTCCAGTGGGTATTTTTTGCTTAAATTAATTATATAGCATTGCAAACAGATAAAACAATGTCTGCACTAAGTCTTATTGTTATGCATATAAATATGGGTAGATTGAAAAAGGAAGAAAAAGAATGATATCAGATGAAGAAGCCACGTGTAAGTTATAGCTTGTATTGTTCTCATCGCAGCTTACATTACTTTTTAAGTTAATGTATGGATTTTAATCAGAATTTTAATGGATTTTTAATATAAAACAATGAAAGAAATAGCTATGGTGCAGACCTTACTAAGATCCATTAAGAAATAACACAAGAGATAATCCTCTGTCAATTTCAGAAGATTACCTCTTCCTGATAAAATACGTCTTTATTGATTTCTTTCCCATTAAACTCTCCAGGGTCTTTTCAGAAGGGATGCTTACCAGCTTTTAACTAACAGCATTACAACATCACTTCGACCTTCTCTATCAGTAATAAAATGTAACAAACCAGATCACCTGCAGAGGAACATCTGCTACAGAATATGAAACTGTTCTGTTCACCTTTATGTTAATGGTCAAAGGTCATGAAGAATGGAAAAGTAAACAAAAATTATTAGGAATTTTCATATACTTCCCACCTGATTTGAAAATGGACTCACTGTTACAAAAGCATTTGGTATCCTTCCTACAGGATGTGTTCATACAGCTGTCTTTCATTCCATCAGCTGATGATTACAAATACAACAAAACCGGAACACACCATCAAAATCATTATCAGCCTCTTTCTTATAATCAAAACTATTGCAATTCCACTCTGTACCCCAAAAAGAGATGTGAGGAAAGCATCTTGAAATGCTGAGCATAATACATGTGCATTTACAATATAGACTTCGTTAAAAGTCTGTATTTAGGTCAGGTGTCCTCTTTACCATAATGCTGCAAATTCAATCATCCAGTTGAAAAGACACTATGTATAATAATGTATAAAATTTATAAAGTTTGTTGTTTGTTTCTTTGAAAAAGAAAAGGTGACTAACATGTGCAGGCCCAAATCCTGACTTGATAACTGTTACATTTGATTTGTGTGATATCAAACATCCAATGGAAGAGGGTGACTACGTAAGTCCTTTGACAATCCAAGAGTTTAGAAATGCAGTGATGTCTGGCATGATCCCACGGATTCCATCTAAGACCTTGAATGAATTTTACGAGCAATAACAAACAGCAACATTAAGGAAACTAATGTACCAAAGATTTGACAATGCATCAACAACAAAACCAACACAGAAGCCCAGAGTCCTGACAACTTGAGTAAAGAGAACAGTAATTTGCAAATTCATAGCATGGCCACATAGATTGTGAAGATGTTGACTTGCTGAATAGTGCTGTGAAGATGCAAATTACTACTTTCTTAAAACAAGATGCTAGGACTCCCAGCTTCTGTGCTGAAGCCACTAACTTCCTGAATAGTTTGAAATCATAGAGTCATAGAAAGTCTTTGGCTGGAAGAGACCTCCAAGATCATCTTGTCCAGCCTTTGAGCCAACACTGCAAGCTCATCACTAATACATGTCCCTAAGCACCAGGTCCACGTGTCATTTAAATGCCTCCAGGAATGGCAACTGCACCACTGCCCTGGGCAGACCATTCCAATGTTTGATAACCCTTCCAGTGAAGAAATGTTTCTTAATATCCAACCTAAACCTCCCCTGGTGCAGCTTGCATCCATTCTCTCTGGTACAGTCACACTTCACCAGGGAGAAGAGGCTGTTCCTCTCCTTGAACCAATCTTCTTTCAGTTAGTTGTAGAGAGCAAAAAGAAAGAATGTTAAAGTCAAAAAACCCCACTCAAGAACATGCCAGCAGATATCTTAATAGCTTGTGGACAAAAAAAAACATTTTTAATGGGTAGAAATATTTTTCTTGTTGTTTTCTCATGTGCTGATGCCTCAGACAGGATGTGGAGTCATGTTGCAGAAAGAAGTTGGCAGATGAGGATGATGAAAGTTCTTCCATAAACGTATGTTTTATCCAGTAGGATGAGGTTATTTTATTAACTTTCCTAGTCTTTTTCTTAATGGTTTCTCAGGCTTTTTTCTGTTGGTCTTGGGATTTTTATTTTTTTTTTTTGGTGAAATCACTTTGATAGTGGTGGTGATAAAGACAAGGAAGATGTCAATAGAAATCATGTTGTCATGCTGCATTGACTGTAGCTGCTGTATTGAACACATTTTGCTGAACTGAGGCCAAAGTGAATCCATTTGAAGGGTATGATCTTTACCTTTTGACAAGCAGCTCTACTGCTGCCAATACCAATTTGAACATTATAATGTTAGGTTTTGTGCTTATTGTCTTTTGCTATATGCTCAGCTACCTAGATTCAGATATTTTTTTCATTGTATGCACAGACTCTTTTGAAACCTCTGACATCTGAGCAATTGTCTGGTCCAGAAACAGTCACGAGCCAGATAGTATTTAACAACTGCAACCATAGGATGTATGTCATGGGGCATCTTAACAACTTCCACATTCCAGCCAGCACTGCTTGTGAAACTCTTCTGAAGCAAAGGTGGGTAAGTTAGGGAAACTGTGCCAGGGCAAGTCAGGTGTGAAGGAGGGTCAGGCTGCACAGTCAGACCCTACCAGAGGAGGGGAGCAGCCTCTCACACTCACACCATATTCAGAAGTTTCCACACAACCCTTTAGTTCTGCACTAGTAGAGGAAACCCCCTCTTTCCACTTTTGCCACAGGCGCTCTTGCATGTGCTTTGCACCCCCGTGATGAGGCGCCATCTCCCAAGACTTTACATGCAGTTTAGACTGGAGCTGTTTTTCTCTACCTGCTCTCTGCTAAGTGATTGATGACTCTAACATCCTCATCCTCTCTCATTCCTCCTTTGTCCCTTTCTTCATAAGTCTCTCTTTTTATTGTCCTCTCCATGCAAAAGTAACAGTGTTTCTTATTTTCACATAATTAAACCCTCTACCCCTAGCTCAAGCCTCTATAATATATCATCATTTCCATTCTCCAAAGAGGACAAAAAAAACCACCAAGTACCAGCATGACACTTTTTATTCACAGCTGAATCCCTGTTTTTGTATGTTGTGTAAGGTTTTCCCATATTTTGTCCATCATGTCTGTTTAAGTCTTAAGGTCTTCTAGGCAGGATATGCTCATCGATGTCCCAGGCCTAACTAAGAGGATCAGCACCACTCTAAAAGTGCTATTAGAAGTATATTGGTGACAGTGATGACTATAGACAGTAACTGAGTAAATTTGTTAGTGATTTGCTAACATAATACTGAAAAAATAAGGCAAGAATGATAAAGCTTAAAAGCTTATAACTAATTACTGAATGATGCCTTAATACATTACAACATCCAAGGAAAGGAAATATTCACTAAAGTCTTGAATAAATTTTACAACAAAATTATGGCATGAATTTCAGTACTGGGTTACTCAGTTAAAACACAATCTGATATTTCTCATTAAAATTTTTCAGAATCCTGTAACAAAACCTACCTCAAGCAAAAGTCAGTCTAGTAAAAGCCTGTCCCTTGGGAGGGAAAACACTGCTGTCAAGTATAGTAAAGCTGACGAAGCTTAATTGTGACTTCCCACGGGGAATGAACTCTATGAACTGAGATGTGGGGAGCTTGGGACACAGTGGATGTAACAAATATTTATATTGTTATCACATGTACAGAGCTTTCCAGAAGACCAGGGCAGCTCTTTTTTAGCAACTCATAATCCCTGTAATCTGTGTACCCATTGAGTAGAGAGGAGAAACTGTGGGATGCTAAGTGTATTTTACTGCTTCTGCAGAAATTATTTTAGACACTCACTGGTGGTTTGTATACATCAAAAGCAAGTAAATGACATACAGAAGAAGATCAGTGGATTATGTCCTCAGAAGTTATATGGGTTTAGATTAGCTTTAATCACAAGCATTTGTTTACACAGAACCATATTGTACTTCAAACCACAGTCTCAGCAGTTCTGATGTGTCACAGCCTCCCTCCATCATAGGTGCTTAAAGAGGAACATCTCTTAATCCAGATTTTAACTTCATCTATTTTTCTCTACTCCTTCTACATAGTCTTAGTGCACAGCCTCACTCCTTTGTCCTCATGATTCTTTCTCCCTTTCCTTCTATCATGGATTTTGACCTTCCTCCAGCCTCAGTGTTGGACTTCACCTGACAGTGCCATGGGAACAACTGGGTCTAGGCAGGAGCAGGGGGTCCCACCCAGCCAGCACTTCCAGTGCTGGGGCACAGGGTATGTGCCCCATGGAAAGGCAGAGTCCATGGGCTAGAGAAATTTATCTGTGTGTAAGTAAATACAAAGAGCAGCCTCGCACATGACAGACACCAGGAATGGCATCGGATATTTTTGGGTTTCATTGTTTCCATTTTCATTTCTGCTGACTGTTCACTATAAAGCTTTCAAGACACTTGATTCATGTTTTCTTCAACTCCACCTCAGTTCAGCCATCATCAGCATATATTTCCTCCTCCTTGCCTTTCTCTCCCTGGGTCTACTCCCCTGTCTTTTTTTTTTTCCCTCTATACTTATCTTTCTGTCTACTAATGTCCTAAAAATATTGAGCCCCAGGAAGTACTGCATTCTTCCATTTCCTTCATGAGCAAGGAACTGAAAATCATGGAAATAGGATATTTTCACATAGCCCCCCTACTTGTAGGATTTATCCTTTCCTCAAATCCTTTCCTTTGCTTGACTATTTCGTTTGCAACAACTTCAGAAAATGCGAGTTTCATTATGAGCTCTTTTTCCTAGGGTCATTTGCATGGGGATGGTATTTTGTGATGAAAGGCCATCCAAGATGGTCTATAATTCACAGCAATACGGTCTTCCAGTTACAGCTCTCTTGAACAATGCAGTCCTTAGAATATGAGGATTACATTAGGTACAACTAAATGCAGCCTCCTGTCACAGACACCACTCCATCTAAGAGGTGATGAAGGTGTGAATAAAATCCAGCTTATTGCCCAGCAGAGCGGGATAGAAACTTTTAGCTACCTGATGATCACAGAAAATATTACTCATGAATAAATGGTATGAGATATGGTGATAGCTCAGTACATGCTGTTGCTCATTTATTAGATGCAAGCAGATGTTGAAGAGGACCAGGAAAATGAGGATGTTGACACTAAGCACCTATGCATTATGCATTTATTGGTGAATGTAGAGTTTCCAACAGTTTTCATTAGAAAGGCTTCTCCAAACTATTTGTTGCTTTCCTTCTTATTTCAGCTTCTGTGAAATTCGGGGAGAAAGGATTATACAACAATACCGATAGATGAAATAAAACAAGAAGAATGGTCAAGAGCTTTCCTTATGTGAACAGATGATCATCAGAGACTTTAGTGAAAGTAGATCTAATACTGGAACTCTGTCCACTTCCTCCAGGGCTGAGCTTAGCTTTGCAACACAGCCACTTTTCTGTCTCTTCCACACTGCCTCATATGCAACACAAAAACCATTGTCTTGATGGGTTTCAGATTGATTAGTGGGTACAGATTTGCATGAAAGCAAACAAAAAAGCACAGTGGCCACGGGATGCAGAACATATAGCATAGCTACAGTTGGGTATTTTAAGGGAAATCATAGTGCAAAAGCCACCTGCCACGTGGTACAGGTGGCAAAGCCCAAGTCAGAATTCAGGTTACCTTTCGGGCAGCTGTCACAATACTCTTTTGTAGCATTGCTTTCTACTCCAGCTTCTCAGATTATAACTGATGCCTTTGAATACATGCTTAGATAGTGCAGCTGATAAATTTCTTCAGCATTATGGAATAAAACCCCACAATTATTTGTTCACAAGATAAGGCATGTTTTGGAAGTCTGCATTCAGTAAATTATGAAGTACCATAGTCCGTTTTGTCATGCTGTGGTTTTGTGGTTATAAAGTAAGCTTTGGTAGCTAAAGAAGTGTTACAAAACAGCCCTATTAAGCAATCATGTACAGAGAAAGACCAATTCCTGTTTAGATTTAGTTAAGTACATATGGTGAAAGGATACCGTTAGCTTAGGTTTTCACGTTTTTTCTTACTCCAGTAATGTCATAACTTCAGCCCACAGGGAAAATGGGTCACTACTACTATCATGTCAAGAAAACATGACAAATCAGTGGTTCTTACAGTGCTCACTGTTTGTTCTGTAAAATAATTTAAAGCTCTGATCTGGTATAGAGGCAGAAATAGTAGCCTTTACTAACAGCTTGGTAAATATGTCAAACACAGCCCTAACCCTCTGGCTTGTAATACTTCAACATGGTGATGTACCTTGTACATCCACAACCAGCACAGTTTGCTCCCATCCCTTCTTTTGCACGTGCAGCTTTTGGTGTGAAAGTCACTTTAGGGATAAGAGAGGTAAGTGGTGCACCTCAAGGTGATAGTTCCCAGGCTGTCCAGATCAAGGACCTTATTTACTAATGCTGTTACTCCCTTCTAGCACTTAGAGATTAATTTCCTCGTGAAAAATGATGTATTCCATGACAAAATAAGAATTGGGTGAAATGAGGAAACATGCGGTGAATGATGAGGTCTCTTCTGAATGGCCATATCTATGTCCCAGATGGGGAGGAGAACCTTCACAGTAGCAAACAGAGCATAAAATATGAATGCTATGCTTGCTATGACAACTGCATTACCATCTTTTGCTATGAGTGGGCGTATAACTGTGTTTGGGGAAGGACCTTATCATCTGTGTGGTATATATTCACTCATTATAAATGTCTAGTACTGGACTCCTAAGTATTCATCTGAGTTTTCAACTCCCTTTTTTTCTTACCTTTCTTAGTATCCTTTTTACTTTACCTGAATACGAAGGTGAACACATTGCCATTTTCAGAGATGTCAACGGTAATTTAATAACAGTAAAGAAATGTTATTTCTTTATGTTTACATTAAAGACACTGTCTTCTGTCTTAGTAAGAAAATCTAAGCTCGGCCTGTAACCGAAAGGAATAACCGTAACTTTGGAAAACAAAGAATAAACTTACCATGTGAAAAATTTGCAAATTAATATCCCTTGTTCATATTGTTGATAAGAGATTATGTATGAATCACCAGGAGCAGAATTCAAGAGAATAGATTGTAACATTTGTCTAAGATCATATGACATAAATGAATAGAATTAAAAATAATACTCATTTTCCAACCAGTACTTCTCTGTTCAACTGGAACAAAAATATATAGTAATCTCACTTCAAAAAACCTGATGGTGATGAAGGCAACAGTTTATATCTTATAGTTTTACTTTTTACTGGGTGAATACAATGTGATAATGTAAACTCCTGCATATAGTTCTTATGCCCAGAGATTGCCCTTTAGTTAACCAGGTGAAGTCACACTTAGTCCAGAAATTCTAATAAGCACTGATTGTTAATTTTATTTTCTTAAATATAAAAGCAAATCTATTATGAAAAAAAAAGTATATTATGGACTTCTGAAAGTAATGTCTTTCTGTGGTTAAATAAATATTGAAATAATTTCAAATCCTTAAATCATCATTTTTTAAAAATACATTGAGAAATAGGTCATCTTTTAATAGTTCTGAGTCTAACTTCTGATTTCCTTTAAGTCATTTTGAATCTTATAACACATTTAATTTTTTTAAAAGTCAGATCCTTTATTTACAGAATAGGGAAATAGAGTATCGATACTGTAGATTCTATATACGGTATTCTTCTGAAGGCAAAGTGTCTTTGCAGTGCTTGTTTAGTTCCACACACATGAATACAGCATTCTAATGCCAGGAAATATCAACAACACAATAGTTGCAAGTATGTAATGAATTTAGAAAGTAGAATATGTCTGTTTATTACTAAAAAAAAGTAACAAAAACTCTGATACATCCATCAGTTGTAAGATATTAAACAATATGTTGGTGGGTGCACATTCAGCGGGCTACCGGAAGATCACACTTAATGCCTTTGCTAGCTGAAGCAGAGCTTGGTATCTGTTCAATTCATTTTGCCTTTCAGGCATTTCTGCAGATACTTACAGTCTCTGCATATATATAATGCTTTCTGCCTGAACACGAAACCATTTTCAAAACTGCTGAAGTTTTAGGAATCTGTGCAGCCTGCAGTATTTTGAGGAAAAGTCATACTATACGTGAGCTGCATCTTTGGTTTTATAAGAGTTGAGAAAATCTTCCTTCATCATACTGACATTTTATGTACATAACTTATGGCATTGATGTTTTTTCTCCTTTCCTTTAAGGTGGGTTATCACATTATGCTGTTGATATTCCATAGTAGTCATCCATCAGCGCTGTGTTCCCCTTATCTTTGGAAGAATGTTTCTCCCTATTTTTTATAATTCAGGTTTGGTTGATACTCCAGATCCCATATAATATCTTTCAGAAATGTTAAGAAAATTATGTGACTCATTGGGGAAAACTCAGGCCAAACACTGACATTCATTACTCATTTTTGACAGACTTACCCTTTTATTTGTCAGCTCATTGCACATCCTGAGAATTCACTGCAAAGGAGGATGCACTGCTGACTGCGGACTCAGAGTCTATGCAAAGCGTGAAGGGACAAATTTGCTTTTATGGTGAGAGTGAACCTTATGCAAATCATATGGTGAACAGACACAACCTGAAAAATGGCTGTATTGTCCACTATTACTAACCTCATTCTCTGTGCAGCTGGCATTTATCATCTTGCTGTTGGCATTTATACCAGACTGTTAAGGGGTTTCAAAGTTCTGTTGTCATGTTTGCTCATATCTCATAACATGCTTTGGATAGATGATTCCCACATGACTAATCCATTCTTCTTGCTCAAAGAAAGGGCAGGATTACCTGCTTGAGCCAAAAAGGATATGCAGCACAAAGATGTTGGAAAACAAGTGATAACAGAGCTGGTGATGCTGTTAGCATTGTAAAGAACTTAGCATCACAGGTTTTACCGAGGCCAAGAGGTTGAGATTCTTTTCTGTAAACTCAGATGAGAAAATTCATAATCTATGCTTGTCTTCCAAAAATAAAAGCTGTCTTCAAAATTTGTTGTGTTTTGGGTTTTATTTTTAAAATATAATTGCTAAATTCATCCATAATAGCCAGAAATTAGTTAATTTGAATATAAATGCTGAGGCAGTGGGTGTTGGAGCTAAATTTATTGAAATTGCTCCCCCAGTTATTACAGAATTTGTTGTTGACATGTTTAGCATGTCTATTGCAGTGATAAATTGCCATTTTGCTTGACAGTGTATCAAAATTAATCTACTACATAAAGAAGCCTGTCTTCTCATTTAAATAATTATTGACCTACTTATTTATTATAATTTTTAGTGAACGTGATGGCAATACCTGCACAATGTCAGTAACACAGGGTTATCTTTCAGCATAAAATGACTGACTGCATTTTAATCAAGCAGAAATGAAAAGAGTTCAGAGGTGACAGAAATAATTAGACTCAAGAAGAGAATTCCATATGAATAAGAAATGAAAAGTTTAAGTTCAAAAGGAAATGACTAAGGAAAGACATGAAGAAGTAGTCTGTTAATGAAATTTGCCAGCTGCAAGCTGTGGGGATTCTCCCACCTTCCTTCCTCTTAAGCATCTTTCTGGGAACCCAGAAACTGAAAAAAAACCCCAACGTTCAGTCACTTGCCTAACTCTGCTGTGTTAGTCCAAAATTTGCCTAAGTCCCCCTTAACTTAAAATGCATACACACGCTGAACCTTTTACCCCACCAAATCTGGAAGCACTTTGTTACCCCCTTCATAAACATATCCGATGTTTCGGCCATTTATCATTGAAGTAAGTCAGGGAGAAGAACAAGCCCTCTCAGAAGTGTTGTTCAGAGCCCACAAACTACATCAATCTTGCTGGACAAGTGCTGACTGAAGCTGCCCTCATCTCCTTCTCCTTCAGCTGAACTTAGAGATGATGCCATCGAGAAAACAGAAGCAGAGAGAAGGAGAAGTAAGCCCCAGCTTGCCCAGTTTGGAAGGAGCCCAAGGACCTTTCTTCCTGACCTGTGGACATGGCCACTGCTCCCTCTGCCAGAAAAAAATCTCTACTGCTGGTGTCCAAGTGCTGCGGAGTAGGACCACATGGTTAGTGATATAGGTAGGCATACTGACCTGTCTTCTTATGAGGGTTTCATAGTGTATATGTATATGGCAAGGGATATCTGAATATATATGCCACTGAGCTCAGGCTTTCGGCTTCTGAAAGCTAAGGATTTTATTATCTCTTTATAAGATAATACGGACATAACCATTATCTTTTTTTTTATTATTGTTACTGTGATAGTTCCATGCAATTGGTTTTTATTTTCTGAGAACTGTCGCACAATTTTTCTTTCACTTGGACTGTACAAACAACATTTAAGAACATATTCAATATGAAAAGCTGAGGCAATAACTTACCAGAACACCATTTCAATGTATTAATAAAAGTCATAAAATGAGTTTTGTTTCACCAAAAGAGAAGACGTTTCTGGACTGGGCTGCTCCTTTTAGAGGGACCTCAGTGTGGATATTCCTGCTCAGTTATTTCATTGACGCAAAGGAAGCACAGGAATCTTTTTTTTTTATATTAGTATTTTATTTATCTCTTTAAAAAAAACTATGTGCTGTGAAAGAGACTGAGAAAAGGGAACATGGAAAAGCAGATGTGCAAAGGCATGTTTATGATGGAGGTGAGCATAACTCGTCATCCCAGTATGGCCAGCATTTAAAGTTTTTCCATGGTCTCCACGCCTTCTCTGTCAGGATACCATGCTCCACTGCACTATCATATATGTGTATGCACGAAATGCTGTGCCTGCGTGGATGCACAGGAAGCAACAAATAAGAGTAGGGCAGTTGTGTTGATAGTAATTGCAAGTTTGTGTGGGTGAAGGTAAATGTACTGTGTCTTATAAACCTAGGACAACAGGAAACAACGGCTCATTAAAGCCATATGCAAGAAACAGACAACTTGTCTATTAAGTCATGATTGATTCATGTGCCAAAGCACCCATATCAAAATTCAGAGTAATTACAATTGAGTCATGCAGACAAGGAGATGAACTCAGAGCTGGTGTAAGTACTGCCAAAACATGATACAGCAGCAATCACCTGGGGTGGAGAGAAGGGAGGTGCCACTTCAAAACCTTGGGCAGGGCCCAGGGCCACATGATGAGGTCAAAGTATCAGTCTTTATTTTAAAAGAAAATGTTTTTTGTTCTGTCCGGATATGAAGAAAACCTTACAAATCTACTAGGCTACCTGTTGCTTAGTGTACAGCCTGAAATACTTCGCTTCATTAGGAGTAAACTGTCCAGCTCTGCCTTTCTCTGAAACCTGTTGCCAGGAGGAGTGTGTACTGTGGTAGTTAGGAGGAGCAGAAAGGAAGCAGAAGGTCAGACAGGTGCCTTGTCCATCCTGGGTGTGATTGTGAAAAAAAAACCCCAAACTATCTTCTCATATGTTTTTTTGCTCCCCTTCTCATGGCAGCTTTGTGAACCTATGAAAAGATGATTTATGCATGAAGTACAAGAGGGCTATGAGTCACAAGTTCATTGAATGAAGTGTTCCACACCAGACCAGCTATTATTTGAATTCACTACCTTGGTTGAAGATTCCTCAGCTGGTTTGCACAGCAAACAAATGAAACATGCAGTTTAACTGAGCTACCTACCGGGAATGCAGACATGCACATTTAGGAGACTTGCCCTGACACAGCAAGGGATCAAATAAAGTACACTGTGGGTGAGGGTAGCCCTCAGGAGAGTTCAAACTGTCAAAGTGTTCTGCCAGCACTGCCTGATGAATCAAGTATTTCCAGGCATTCAGCCCCCAAGCAGCGGAGGTGCAATGCTGATGCAGTTGCAAGGGAGGGAAGTCTCGCCCTCAAGTTGCAGAGTGCTGTGCTTCTTTCCTGCCCTGTTGCCACTCCTGTAATGTCCCTGTATGCCAGGATGGAGTCTGTTGCTGCAAACTAGGTTTTTGTGGGTCTTCAGCCTGTGCTCTTTCCTCTATGTCCTGGTTTGAGTGAGCACAGAATAATTCTGTTCAGTGATTTTACTTTTCAGCTCAGTTCTTCTAACTGCACTGTCTGAAGTCAGCAGCCTGTTTGCACAGACAGTGTCTGCTGCTAGCAGTGAGAACACTCCATGTTAGAGTTACTACCAAGGACTGGTGTGCAGACCGAGGCCACTGCTGGGTCTTGTGTACCATGTTGGGGAAGGCTGCACCTGCAGGGAGGAGCGGCCAGGACAGGTGACCCCAAACTGGCCAGCGGAGGATTTCAGCTCATGTACAGCATATTCAGTATAAAGCTGAGGGACCATGAGGGTTTCAGCATCTCTTTGCTGTCTTGGCCCACTTGGCCAGCTTTGCTTGGCTTGGCTCGGGTCGTCTTCCTGTTCCTTCTTTGGAGCATCCAAGGAGGACTCTGTCCATTCTGCCTTTCATCATGATCTGTGTGTTCCTGAACCCAGTACCAGAATCCAGGTCCTGAACACAGCTCCCATTTGCTGGTAGGCTCAGTCTGGGACTCCCCCAATGCCTGCTCCACAGCATCAGTGGTGACAGTGATGTAATTACGATCAGGGGTTGTTGGATTCAATACTGGTTTTGTATATATTTGTATATATTCATTATTATTATTATTGGTTTTATTAAAGCTGTTATAGTTCCCTTTTCTAATGGCTAAGTCTCTCTCCCTTATTCCTTTTCTCTTCCCCTTTGGGGAGGGAGGGGGATTAACAGAGTGTCTGTTATGGGTCTGAGGGGCTGCTCTGAGCCTAAACAGTGACACTCTAACAGAAGTGTGCTGGTCCTGTTGGCAATTTAAACTGGAATCAATAGACAGACAGGTTTCTCCTACATGTGTTTATTGTGTCAGCTCCCCACTTCCTCCTTAAAGCATATGGAATTTTATAGAAATACATCTACCTTGACACAATCATTTAAAAAAGAAATCTTAATATTCACCGAATATATAACTTTGGAAATATATCAGGTTCAGTAAGTTTTTTGTCTTGTTAGTATCTAAGTGATTAAATGTATCATTGGCCAAAAAAAAATCCATTATTATTTTGAAAGATAAATTAACTCTCTCATTCACTATCTAAAAATAAGCGTGCTGTTGTTATTGCTTAAGTAACTCCGACTCCATGATCTTTGCTTAGGGGATATTGATTTGAGACTCTGAGAATCTAGAAATGAAAAATTTACAAAGTAAAACAATGCATTGAAAAATGCTTATGATTAGCTTTTCCTTAGCTAACACAGAAATGAATATAAATACAAAAATAACATTGCTAACTTAATATTTGCATTGTGTATGATTATGTGCATGCTGCCCTTCTGAATGTATATGAATATAGGTATAATGACTAGTGGTGGAAAAATTGCAGAGATGTCTTTTTGCACTTGGACTGGAACTAAGTTCACATGCTGGGATGAATGTGAGCCAGACTGGCCTGTTTCATAAGAGCAAAAATTACCTGAAAAGTGCTAAAAATATATAGCATGGAGTTACAAAAGCAATAGGCCAAACCGGAGTATCTGTGGCCCTTGGAGGCTGTTATCTTGAGCTGGAGACGGGTCAGGTCATGTTTGTCTGCTTGTTGCACATTAGGTGCTACCATGACTGGAATCCAGCAAAATAATCACCATTACTAATAATGACTATTTTAGTGTTAACAGAAGTAGGAGACAAGGGGATAAATGAGGTAAACCTGAGGGTGAGACAGAAATCCAGTTTTTATTGGTTACTCTAGAGGGCACTTAGAAACTCTTTGTTTCCTTAACAAAAAGTCTCATTTGAACACATCACAGATACCTGAAACAACATGTAGAAGGACTGATAAATTCTTCTGAGGAAAAATATGACCTGTTTGCTCTATTACAGATAATCTATGCAGTTTATTACCTGTATAATGTTTATTAACTGCATAAGTACTCTATGATATGGAAGGAAATCATGAGGATCAACTTTCAGCAAGCCTCCTTCATTTAAACTGCATTCAAAGGAATATATTTTTATATTTTCAAAGTTGGAAATCTGTTTCAAATAAATCCAAATAACATTGCTCATGCAAATTTTTCATCTCACTAAACTGATGGAGGGTTTCTGACTTTTAAGTAGCTATTTAAGAATACATTATCTTGTTTTCATAATCTTTTTTCTCTTAAAAGAGTGGGTGTTATATGAGTCATTTCTTTTTGAGTTGCATAAGCCAAAAGCTTATGTATGACAGCTGGCCAAATTAACTTTTAAATTAATATAAATATTCTAACATAAATAACTATTTTTCTTAGTACTCAGTGTAGCACCTTGCTATACTGTACATAATATGCATTCAGGAAATACTACCTGGCATGTGTTAAGATATGCCTTTGCACCTGTCATATGAAAAGAGAGATGCTGTCTCAAACATTTAAATAAACAAGGTTTTCATCCAAGAAACAGAAGACAAAATATATGACCAACCTTGGTAGAAAATCTTGAATGGTCAAAGCTTGCTTTGAGGTGAAAGCATTCAGAACGTTCCCATCAGAAGATGTTTCCAGTAAAAAAAAAATAAAAGCATCTTTTGAATATATTTCAATGGAAAATTGGTGCCATGAAAGAAAGTGTCATGGCCCTGTGGCCATTAATGGCCCTGACTGTCCCTGCCCACCTCCCTGGGCTCCCACACCTGACCCAGAATCCTCTGTCACCCCAGTGTCATCAACCCCTTCCCCAGTGATGCTGTAGCAGGGCTGGTCTCCAGCTCCCTGCAGCCTGGCTCTCTGCAGCCGTGGGTCCTGCTAAGCCAGGACCATTCACAGGCCCATATGCCAGCCTGGCCTCAACCCATCCCCAGGGAGATACCCAATGCCCAGGGCTCAGGCTGTACCAGTGACCCCAGATGCCCTACTCTCTAAATTCACACACTTGGAAATGGCTTCCAAGATAATCTGCTCCATGACTTTCCCAGGAACTGACTTGGGGCCAGCTGTCCTGTAGTTGTCTGAGCTGTCCTTTGTGCACTTCTGAAGATGCCTTTTTCTGATCACTGGGGAACTCCTCTGACTATCATGGCCTCTCGAAGGTGATAGAGCCTGGTTTTGCAATACAGTTGCCTCAGCGTGCTGTCTGGACCTATGGATTTCTTTACATCCAGTGTGATTAAGTAGTCTATCATCTTTTACTATTGGCAGTACTTTTCTCCCTCAAACTCAGTCACCATAGAGAACTGGAGATGTCTGAGGAAATACCTACTCAGTAAAGACTGAGGCAAAGAAGGTAGTTCTTGGTGTTTTCCATATTCTTTTTCAACCCCCCCATTCAGTAGCTGGCCACATTTTCTCTAATCTTCATTTTGCTATTGAGATACCTATAGAAGAACCTTTTACCTCTTACATTTCTCACTAGCTTCAAATTCAGCTGAGCTTTGGCTTTTTGCTGCATGCCTGGGCAATGCCTTTGCACTCCCTTTGGGTAACCTGGCCCCACTTCCACCTTCTGCACACTTCCTCGTTGTATTTAGGCCAGTGACGTGCTCTCCTTTTAAGCAAGCTGGCTCCAAGTCACACCTGCTAGATTGCCTGCTTAAAATTATTCAGGATTTTCAGAAAAAAACCTCTAAACTTATTATACACTCCAAGCATCCTGGTTATAAAATGTGTAAGTATTATCAATATCTATTTTGAATAGCTACGGTGTTCATGAGTCAAGAGTTTATCTCCTTTGATATCTAGATTTGTCAATTAAAAAAAAAAAAAATCTATTTAACATTGCTCTTCTTCATAGATTTCTTATAATTATTTCTTACAACCAAGTGTCTAAGATCCTTTCCTGCTTCCCTTCTGTACAGGTGTATGGATAAAGCAACATGTGAGCCTGTATATTTATTGTGTGAGTAAAAGAACATGGTAAGTCAGCCAATAAGTAATATTCCTATGTAGTAGTCATCTTAATTATTTTATTGACTATTAGAAATTCAACTTGCTTAATTATCTTTATTAACCATCTATTTAATTTTATTCTACTACATCTTTTATTCTGACACATCTTATATTCTAATAAACCTAATGCATCTT
Organism: Chloroceryle amazona; assembly: GCA_027560015.1. Classification (NCBI taxonomy): domain Eukaryota; kingdom Metazoa; phylum Chordata; class Aves; order Coraciiformes; family Cerylidae; genus Chloroceryle; species Chloroceryle amazona. The sequence continues at coordinate 16,305 of JANHFX010007033.1, read as the reverse complement.
AATGTATCTCATAAGTTCTAATTTGTCTTAGTATGTTGAATAACAGACTGGTAGAATCATGCATATTTTTATGTTTCATTACAACCAGTGTAACTCATACACAAATTACCTCCTCTCTTTTACTGCTTTTACTGTCACATAATCAGGGAAAAAAAAAAAACCAACTGAAGAAAGTTGCACCAAAGAAAATGGAAATTGCAAAAAATTTACTTAAAAGTGTTGGAAAAATCCTGAAAAATCAAATCATACAAATCATGAGAAAACACATAATTATCTTTCAGCTCTGTTATTGTCTGTCTTTATGGCATGAAAGATATTTCACTCATGAATTGTAAAACCATGTGTTCTGCCTTCCATTATCTCCTCACATCTCACAGACTGAGCAGGAGGATGATGTGTCACTGGGCAAGCTACCCAGGTAGTATTTAGGCAAGGACAGCAACTGAGAGGATTAATTGCTCATACATGATGTACAGTGACTCAATGCCTATGGTTGAAAGATCTCTGCCTTTGAGATGAGAGAACAACAGAGAAATCTGTCTGATTTCTGAGTGTCATCTGAGTGCCCATGGCACATAGCTTTGTCATTATGGTCAAACTTGCATTATGCTTTTGGTTCTATTGTGTCACACTGGCCCCTAATCTTGACAGTCCTGGAGGAATAAAGAAGGGTATTTAGCCTACCTCCCCATTCCCAAGATCAACACCAATCTATTAATGTGTCATATGTAATTTCTGTAAAAGGTACTTATGATATGTGGGTTACAAAATACTACAAAACCCAGGTACTTTCGCAACGTAAGCTTGTAGCTGCAAGTCAACTCAATGCGTGAGATAGAAGACATATGAATGGAAGACTCAGCCTTCTGAGTCCCCTCTTGCTTACATCAAGGGAGTGTCATCCACAGTCAGCCTAAAGATGCCTCATTTGGATTCCCGTTGCAGGTCTGGAGGCATTGACATAATCTGTTTAGCAAATGAATGTTAGTGGATCCAGTCTTTCACCCCTGGATGTGCTTTTATAAATATCAGAGATGTGTAAAATGCAGAGATAGAAGTGAGTTATCATTAGTTGCATTAATGGCTGACTTGTTGAAGTGAAAGTTTTAAAAATGCATAAAGAAAATGTGTTTGTGAGCTGCAGTGGGTATCTGAGACACATCAATATGGACAAGATTTTTCATAAGCACTCAATAAATTTATGAAGAAATTATCTCTGGAGTGTTAGTTATGGGTTTGCTATGTATTTATGATTATAGCTGAATCGCTCTGAAATGTATTCACATATTTTCCAGATCATACAACAGAAAGTAATGTATGTTAGGATAAACACTGATAAGCAATCAAAATTGTTGAAGCCACAAATAGCATAGGCTATCTGTATTCATGTTATGAAATCTCAGAGACAACATGCATACATATATGCTCCAGGAGGAAGATGGATTTCTTGACAATGCATGAAGTAAAACTAAGGTAGATTTCTAGCCAGTCTCATCCTTGCAGGATTAATAGTCTATTTCTTCTTCCAAGTATTGGAGTAGAATAAATTGTTGACAGCAGAGAAAATTACTAAGCTCTTGACCCCTTTATCAGTAACTTCACAGGATTTGACCTGCAGAGTTTATGCTGGTGGAGTTCATTACAAGTTGACAATGGGACTTTGGCACCTTGTCTGTGTTACCTGGGAAAGACCTGGTGAAGATGGGGAGCGGCTGCTGGGGTGGCACACTGAGCCTAATGCCTGGAGCCTCAACATTCACCAGCACATGCTGGGCATTGGTCCTGCTGCTACTTTGTGGCTGGAACAAGCCTTGCTTCCTAAAATTGGCATCTGATTTCCATCCTGGACTCAGTGGTGCTCCACATTGCTCAGAGTGCTTGACATGTCCAGAAATGCTAATGCTGCTGTGTCTGTGCAAGACCAGTGATGTATATGAACAGTAAAGCTGCTGATCCCAGAAAGTACCAGAATAATGATGTGCACAATTAGCTCATCTGGTTAAAAGAACAGTGATGGTGTGAAGCGTCTTGGCTGGGACGGTGCCACACCCTGTGGCAGTAGGACCAATGGCCGAGTTTACTTTGCTGACTGAGTTGCACGGTGGCTAAATGTCCCATGTAACTTAATCTTGTTCTCATACTCATCAAGTACTCACCAGGAAATACATCCATAAAATTAAACTCTTCAAGACACAAGCCAATTATTTAACAAAAGAAGATAATAAGAATAATCCCTGGCTACTAGGTGTTAGTGATGCATAGAGCTTTTAAAATTCTACTGCAGTTTCATTGCGTGCCACTTGCTAACATTGTCTGAGGCATAGAAGAGTAGGAACCAGAGTCTGAACGCAATGCTGGGTGCAAACAGCAGTATTTCCTAGAATTCAAGCTGTATAAGGAAGATAGGCACTCAAATATGCTCAAAGTTTATTGAAAGGTGTTTTTTGTTTTGTTTTTTTGTGTGTGTTTTTGTTTGTTTGTTTGTTTTTTGTTTTGTTTTGTTTTGTTTTTGTTAGGATGCCTTAAATTCCTAGTAGCACCACCTTCTTTATATTGTCTGTCTGTGCACGTATTTCTTAAGCGTCCATTTTCCCTACTCAGATTCTCTTTTGCAGGAGAGTTCCACTGACTTGAAGCTTCCAAACCAATTTGTCATCTCTCTCAATTCTGATACTAACTTAAGGCATAAGTCCTGTGCAAATAAAAATATTTCATTGTAGAAACAGAGAAGATAGGAAGTTGCTGATACGGTTCAATCATTTTCTGGAATAATTTTTGCTTGTGGTCTGTCCTACTGGACAAGTCCCTCTTTAAAGTGTTCATATGCTTATACTCACCTCTGATGGTCCTTGTGCTTACATCATGCTTGTGGTCATCATTTCCATCTACGTCACACTTCTAGAGATCACTGGGTTTTGACTTGGCCGTTCAAATGTGGCTAAGAATTATAAACAACATGTGGTAGTCTCAGAAATATATCTAAATACTCCTTGGTGCCTGAAGAGAGCAGAGAGAGCTTAGAGAGCTCCAGGTTGCCCCAGAAATACTATGTAAGTCTTCCAGTGGGCCATGAAAGTCTTCATGACAAATGCAGCTATTCTTTTGATGGATGTTACATGTGCTCTGTTAAAAGAAGATGGATACATTATTTCAAAGAAGAAAAAGAAACTGATTGCATCTTTGGTAATCAGAATGCATCTTTTAAGATGCCCACACACCCTCTGCCACACTGGCAAACCACTCATGGGACATGGACAGTCTTTTCAAGAACAGTAGATAACTATTTGCCTTATATTTTTAGTAAAAAACATTTTCTGATCATTTATTTCCTTAGATGAGCTGCCCATGAAAGTGGGAGGATGACTGTGGATGATGTAGGGTGAGGGGTATTTATGACTTTGGGAGAGGAGAGTAGAAATGTAACAGCCTCACCTTAAGTCAGCTTATGGCACTGTAGGACCACACTGAATTGGCAAAAATATTACCTAAAATTATTTTCAACCATTCTTAAACTTTATTAACTTTTATACGGACAGTTTCTCTGAAATACCAGCTGGCTTCTTTCTTTTTCCCCATCTATAAAAATGATTCTGAGATGTTAATACAATGAAACCAAACATGCTGAGGGGAGCATTAATGGGCTCATAAATACAAAAAAAAACAAACCTCCTCTCTTAAAAGCTTCAGGCTGTTCTAGTGGTAGTGATGAAGTGGTTTGGGGTTTAGTTTGTTGTTTTTACAAGGCAGACTACAACATTAAAATAAGAAGATCAATCAGGGGACATGTATTGTAATGTATCTCTGGGGTTTAAAGCATATGAACAAGTAAAGCAGTTTCTTGACCTAACAGTGTTCTTTCAATTTTATACCAATTTTTATTTATAAGAACCAGATGTTTTGCCTTCAAGGCACTGCTAGAAACTAGTAAGACATTTAGTAAAACTTGAAATGACTACATTAAACACAAAGACATAAGGGATCAGGGTTTTGGGTCTGAAACCTGAAGGGGTTTTAGATGCCTTAAAGCAAATCTCAGTCAACAATACCTTCTGAAGCCCCACTTTACTTCAGTGTGTTTTCTGCCCAAAAGATGATTTATTCTGCTAGAATCCATGGGTACCTAAATTTCTCTCCTAAAGACCTTCATACAACCTCCTGTGCTCCACCACGCTTAAAACTCAGTAAGACTTAGAAAACAGGCTATCCTCTATCTGTCTTAATGCATGACTCATCTGAAAGTCATTCTCAAAGCAGTGTTAGTAGTTTTTTTCCTAAATCTTAATATTTGTGCTGCTTAACCTAGATGGCTTCTTTCTTAGTTCGCTGGGTTCTTTCAATCCTGTTTTTAGGATCTACCTAAGCACCTACAGGCTGGAAGTGGAGTTAATGCAGAACCTGGAGACCTGAATTCAAGGTTATACCCACTGATCTTTTTATTTTCCAAAAAGTCTTTGAACATGTCTGTTCTCACCAGAACAGTTCCTGAAGCACCTGTCATTGCTACTTTTTGTGGATGTCATGGTTTGGGGTCAGGGAAACCCGCTAATCCTGTAACAGATGCTCTCTGTTAACCCCCCTCCCTCCCCAAAGTGGAACAGAAAGGGAATAAGGGAGAGTTAGCCATTAGAAAAGGAAACTAGAACAGCTTTAATGAAAATGAAAATGAAAATAAAAATAATGGAACATACACAAATATATATACAAAACCAGTAACAAACCCAACCCTACCTGATGGCAATTATGTCACTGTCACCACTGATGCTGTGGAGCAGACACTGGGAAAGTGCCAGACTAGACTCAACAGCAGATAGGAACCATGTTAAGGAGCTGGAGTCTGGTATATGGATATCAGAATTAGGAACAGAAATATCATCAGGAATCAAATCTTCCTTTAAATGTTCTTGGAATGTGGTACAACACACTGAATGAGGTGGACAATACCTGTTGTCTAACCATGCTGTAGACTTTCTCCAAGGCTTTAACAAGCCTTTTCTTGCCCCAGAATCCAAGCTATTTCATTTCAGCTTTCAAAGCCAAATACAGTTTCTCAAGTATTTATGTGACTTTGCAGTGCTTTGTTTAGGTCTCAGCTACAGGCAGATTAGCAATTCTAATGCTACAAGGACAAAATCATGTATGCAGGCAGGGAAAGTTAAAATTAGATGGGTCGTTAGTTGTCACATGCTGTTGTAGATTGCATCGGCTCCATCTATGTTACACTATAAAAAGATTAATCACAGCCAATGAAAGAGAAATAAAGAAACTTTAATACATTGGAAATGAAAAATAACTGTGTACCATTAACAGTCCAATCCTTACCTTCAAGCAGGTTTATTTTTAATCTTTCTACTGGCATTTTGCCCGCTTTATAAATAAAGTTATAGCATGTGTTTAGGGAAAGCAACTAGTTCACAGGATTCCAGCATTTAATTATATGCCAAAAAAGAAAGTGAGTACAGTAGAGCAAAATGCTTCCATGGAAAGGATAAATGCTTAAAAACAATGCACACAATTATCCACAAAAACCTATGTTTGAATCAGAATCTATTAATAAAAGAGATGTGTACAATAAGACCAAACTATTTTGAAACAGGATTATTTTAAACAGATGCAGTACATCTTTCACAGCAACTGTAGCTTATACCACTCAGGAGAAGTGGCCTTTTTAGTAAAGACTTCAGATGATGACTCCATCTTTCTCTGTTGCCCCTTATATAGCTGATGAGTGAAATGACAGTGAAAGAATCCTGAATAAATCCATGATTAAGTTCCAGTCCCAGGTTTGCTCAGAGCATTGGGAAAGACTGGGGCAGAATCTCATCTTGACAAAATTCTGGCTGCTTGATAAGGTTGACTTAGAAAATAATTCTCAAACAAAAGGGAAGTTTGTTCACATTCCCATCCTATATATATATATATAAAAAGCAAACAGAAAAGTGGTTTGAAATTATATTATCCTCTAATTTTCGACCTTTCCCAGATTAAAAATACTGATGCTATACTGTATCTCTTGGAAAAAATGGATTTTATTAGTGTTTGATTAACACTTATAAACACAAAAAAGAAGAATTTATGTGATTTATTAGATCCTATTTCAGAAACCAGGTGTTAAAATATCTTTGATAGTTAGTTATAAGATTTTTTTTATACCATCATCAGTTTTCACTACAGCAGAAAAAGTGTTGGGTCAAATGTTTTAATGAACAATTCAATTGCCAAAAAAATGAGTTTTGGACAAAAGAAATAAGTGTTTTCTAATGCAAAAAATGAATAGTTAATTTCAGAAATACAGAAACACTTCAGATGAACATTTTTAAATTATTACTCTTTATTTCCAAAAACATTCTTTAAGAATGTATCAAAATTTACCTACGGAAAATAATTAGTAGTGGGAAATGGTCCGCAGCTAAAAGTATCATTTCAAATTTAGTCAAAGAATAATTTTGAAGTGAATTTTTAAAAAATTAAGGATTTCTTTTTTTCCTTAATCAAAAACAGGTAACTATTTCTATCTCCTTGATCTAAACCACAGTTTCCCAGCTTCTTTGGTTAGGTGAATGAAAAGAGTACTCAGGGATTTCTACTGTATACTTTACCTTCAACTATTAAAAAAAAAGGAAACGTTTCATATGTCTTACATTGGTGATTCACTGGTAAGCTTTTAAGAAAACAATTAGACAGTACACAATAGCCAAAAAAAGCAAATAGTTTACCCACATAAGGATTAAGGATGCAAGAATAATTTAAAATCATTCATGTCATTTTCTTAGAGTTCTTGGAAAGCTATTAATTTGTTAGCAAAACAGAAGTTACAGTGCAGTCAGTGTGTGATAAACATAATGGAAATAGTTGGACAAGTTGTTGGCGACACTTTGCAGTGGTTTGTCAGAATAAAGGTAATAATGTTGTGAAATCATATTTATTCAAATAATAATTATATATAATTATTCATATAATAATAAATTATTATAAAAATGCAAAAAGAAAACAGTATTATTCCAAGGACCAGCAAACACATTCTCTAAAATCTACATTTTATGTTTGTGGTGATATGGATAAGAGTGAAAGACAGAACCTTACCCATTGAGCACAGACATTTTTATTAACTGAATATTTACCCTTCCAATGCTTGGCAAAAGCATTAGAAAACTCTGTATTTTTATTTTCACAAGGATGAATCACTTACTTGAAAAAATATTTTTCTGTACATTTATAGTGCAGGTAAACTTTATTTATGCATTAGCCAGATATTTCTGTCCAAAGTCCACATTTAATCAGAATATAGATTCAGAAGAAGGGCTCACTATGTTCAGTGGAGTGAAAATTCAACTTCACCACTGAAGTTCAGTTTCCAGCAAGTGAACACATAAACTAGTTTCATATGAAAACAAAACAAAATGGATAAAGCAGACTGGGCATCCTTTCATCCCATTATAGGTGGCATCTGATCCCTTTATGAAGAGTTTTCCCTGAATACAAGTTGTAAGTCCTGCCTGAACAGGCAGAGATTTTAAGGACAAGACTGAAAGGGATTCACAGTGAGAAGAAGAAATTACAAAGGGTCAGATTTGTCTTGTTTTATAGAAAAAAGACTTTTATGGAGCTTGCATCATCATCTGACAGAAGAGATCTTCTTTCTTCTACAGTGTTCAGACAGTGCATGGAAGTGGTAGAGGATATTACAGATTGTTCCCACTGCCTGTTTCACATGACATAAAGCTAAATGCTTACATGGGCTCTACCAAGGCTTGGGAGGAAGGCAGGATGTTAAGGAGAATAATGACATCTAACATAGACTTCAAACAGAACTCTGTACATGCTGCCTGGTTACCATCCAAAACCACAACTTATATGGGTAATGGAAATAGCATGAAAATGTACTTTTACCAATAAATACATGTAGTAATTTTTAAAATGAAAATGGGAAACTGCTACAAGGATTGGATTAATAAAATGGGGAAAACTTGCTGTCCTTTAGCAGCCTACAGCAAACTCTTTCTAAAATATCCTGTCTTGAAGAGTAACAGTTCCAGAAGCTTCAAAAATGCCCAAACAAGAAATGGGAAATCTCAGCAAATTAGAAAAGGAAAATAATCGTAAAAAAATAATTTTTTATTGTTATTACTATTGTTGATCAAAAAACTGATAAAAAAGTCTTCAACTGCATATATCATGTTTCCTATTTGCAATTATATAATTATTGCATTATATAATCAAGTCAACAAATCTTAAAGTATGTGCATGGTCAAGATAAGCAGATGGCCATCTTTCTCTGCTCAGAAAATGCCATAAAAAGTGGGCCTCTGAATAGCAGTTGGCAGGAAAAATATGCAGATGGCAGAAGTAACTTCAATATACATCCATTACTGATATTAAATTAAATGGGATAGATAATTGCACAGCCTAATCACTGATGATTAATTGAAAACAACAGACATAAAATATATATATTTTATATGCTAGTTCTTAAAGTGGACTGCTGAAGTATCTAGGCATTGAATAAAAAGATTAAAACCCAGATAAGATATGCTGTTGGCAAAAACAAAACTAGGGAAAAAATCCATACTTAATCAGCTACTCAATAAAATAAGTGTCTCCTGCACTGTACCCTGAAGGTCAGTAGTCTGTGACTCTGATGGCTTGTCAAGGAGAGTGATCTGATTCATCTGAAAAGAAGTCTGCACAGGCCACACAGCATTGACACTTAGGAACTAGACAAAAGAGTGTCTAAACAAACCTGAATTGCATTTTCCAGGGCAAATGCTACCATCATTGAAATAGAGCCAGCCTGCTTTAAATATACACCCTTTTTTCCCCTCAGACAAACAGGACATAATCTGTATTGTGTACCTTACCAGCACAATAAAGTACTCAAACAACTACATCACAGAACTGAAGTCGCTTTAGGCTACCTTTGTATCGTTCTCAGCCAGGACAGCAAAGGTATGGCAGTGATTTCTAACACCTTTCAAAGTGGTCATGGAGGCCACCAAGTTACAAGTTGCATTCAGGGCTGTTGTATTATCTATAGCACTATGTCTGCACTTCAGAGGAAACAGACCTCCATCCTTTACCTCAAACTACTGGCCTTCAAACCAGTGCTACCTCATGCTGACATCACAGACTCCATTAGGGTCCTCAGTGTCCTTCTCCAGGTTGCTATAAGCAGTCTCAGAGCTTGTGTGTTTTTAATGTGATGGAGTTCTTTCCCAAGACTGATGGATTTAAACATAGATCAAACACAGTGTCAGCATCTAGGTGATGCTTCAGCTAAAATAATTTGTTTTTCTGATGAAAGGCTCGTAAAGGTAGAGGGCTGGTATTTAGAACCCAGAGGTCATGTATGCAAAAGATATTAAAAGGGAACAAGATGGCCAGTAAAGCTACAAGTAAGAGGAAAAAAAAAGAAAAAAAGAAAAACTGAGACGTCTTAGTAAAGAGCAGCCATAAACCATTCTGAGTGATCTGCCCTAGTTTTGTCCTGTGCTGGCAAGGGGGTCAGACTCGATGATCTTTGGAAGACCCTTCCAACCCCTACCATTCTGTGATTCTGTGATAACCATTTCTGTGCACTATTGTTAGCAAACTTCTGATACTTTCACTTAACAGTATCAAGAACAGAGGCAGTAAGAGATTATGTATAATGCTTTTAAATCTTTTTTATTTATCAACAGTCCTAAATATTATTGCATTTCCAATTTAACACCATATTCTGTACACCTTTATTGAAATTCATGGCAATAGAGAACAAGGGAAAACATGGGCAGAGAAGACAATGTCTTTAACCTTTTATTAGAGGTACAAAATAACATGCTAAACAATGCCACATTTTCTTTTCCTGTAAGGATGTTCACCTTTCCCTTTAACAAACAAATGTTAACTATACTCATCAAAAAGGGACCTAATTTGTCTTCACTGCTTTATTTATTCAGTCAAATGACTTATCCATGGCACAGCAAATACTGCAGCACCTGAGTACAGCACAAGCAATAGCAGCTTTACCCTGGTGTGATATGTAGCTCTCTCCAAGTCCATTGCAAAAGTTTACTCACAGCTTCCTGATCACCAGCCTCAATTACTAGTTGAGTTGTAGCTGCAACAGTTGCACGTTGCAGTCCCTGAAGTTTTATCAACAAATATTCCTACCCTGGTCCCACAGGAGTCGTGAGTCTGAGTTTAGGATTCTTCTTTCAAATAAAACTCTAAAAAGGCAAAGGCAGCAGAAAAAGATGGTTCAGATGAAAAAAGCCACAGTATTTACCTGTCTACTGATGACATATTCTTCCTACAGGAAAATTAGGCTTCAGTTGTTGTAGTACTAACAATGAAACCTTTCTACATAGTAATGAAGGAAAAGATGTGACCACTCAGTACAAGAAGGACAGGGGACTGCTCAAAAGAGTCCAGCACAGAGACACAGAGATGATTAAGGGAGTGGAGCATCTCTCTTCTGAGGAAAGGATGAGGAAGCTGGGTCTCTTTAGCTTGGAGGAGACTGAGGGGTGACCTCATTAATGCTTATAAATATGTAAAGGGTGAGCATCACAAGAATGGAGCCAGGCTCTTCTCAGTGACATCCAACGATAGGACAAGAGGCAACGGGTGTAAGCTGAAACATAGGAAGTTCCATGTGAACATAAGGAGACACTTTTTCACAGTGAGGGTGACAGAGCACTGGAACAGGCTGCTCAGGAAGGTTGTGGAGTCTCCTTCCCTGGAGACATTCAAAACCCACCTGGACACATTCCTGTGTGACTTAATCTAGCTGATCCTGCTCTGGAAAGGGTGTTGGACTACACGATCTTTTGAGGCCCCTTACAACTCCTAACATTCTGTGATTCTGTGATTCTGTGACCCTGCTTCAAGTTTAATAATTTTTTGGTTTTGCTTAACTGTAGTTTCTAGGCCTATCTATTTTGGAACAACATCTTTCCAAAACATTTTAAGTATGTGGAAAAGAGTGAAACATCTTCACTTTCTCAAATTATCATGTCTCAGAGCCATTTTGTCAATTATCATTTTCCATTTCCCATCAGTCTACTCAGATTTACAGTAAAAAGCTTCTCTTAGAAACTTCACTTCAGAAGCATCAGGAAGATTGAATGTACCCAGACTAATCAGGAGAGTAAGATTAAACCATCTCCACAAGGTTAGAAGGTCTCTACTTTTGAAGGAAGATACCAGCTCAGAATTTCAAATCCAGCTGGCTTATTGAACAATTTCACTCTAAAATGCCAGGTTGATGACTTTTATATGCGATTTCAGTGGATTTGAGCTGGCCAACAGGACCTGTGGCTTGTAGCAGTACTGTGTACGAGTAACTGCACATAAATAACGTATTTTCCTGGTGTACTATTGTAGTGTGCCAATTTCTTCAACTGTCAGATGATAGGACAATAAAATTGGGGATCTTGAGAGGAGGAATAGAAATGGGTATTTAAATCCCTTGGACTGTACTATCTTTCTGACATTTTACAACAACATATACCTGTGAAATTGTGAAATCTGAATTTCATGAAAGTTACAGCGGCTTTGCAATTTAATTTAATCTTTATGATTGGTGAGGACAAAGCATGTTGCCAAAATTATTTATTTCTCAAACAGTGATTTATATTTCATGACTTCTCAGCATAAAGGAGAGATACAATTTCTGCCTTTGAACCCAAAACGAAAATTTATGGTTTGTCTAAAGAATAAAATATATTTGAGGGTATTCAACATCTAGACTTATTTAAACTATCTCTACATATTATCTCTATGGCATCTTTATATAATTTTGCCTCTGAAATTTATAATACATACAAATTTCCATTAAAAGTTTTATTAATAAAATAGGACAGTCTTTGTGATAGATAGCCAGCTTCACTAAAGAGCATTAATGATTTTCTGAAGAAACAGATAGCAGTGACCAAATGTCATTTAAAAAATTATGAATTAAATCGTTATGAGCTAACCTTAGCAGTCCAGAATTTTGATGTAAGAATGCTATTAGAGAAGCGCATTGATTTAATTGCACTTTTTATACTTTTAGTCAAAATGTCAAAGGTATGCTCTGAATTTTATATTATCTGAGGGCTTGATTACTTGCTTGTTAATAATTGTATCACTCATCTAGAAATACACTCTTCTGACATTTAGCCTAACTCTGTTTGCTTTTTAAAGTGAGGCATGATTTAGCTAAGTCAAAGAAAAGAGTATGAAGTAGGAAGCATATGGAATTGATTATTTACTGTGTAAAACTACATTTACTTAAAGGATGTCAGACCAGATCAGATGGTTTTTTTAAATGCTTACTGGCTATGGCTGTGAATGATTTTGGCTATGGCTTTTTAGATTCATCCACCCTGGTGTATGAGATTGCTGTGCTCTTGCTCTCTGTGCTTTGCTCCCACCAGGAGCTAGGAGAGCTCCTCAGATTTCACTCAGAATTCCAGTTCTGTTTAAACAGTTTAAGCTAATGGTTTAAGCCACTGTATTGTCTGGACAATGTAAAGATGTAATGCTAATAATATATTACTTAAGGTAATACATGTCACTGCGAATGAAATGGATTGAGATGTCCTCACATGAGCTATTGCTGCTGAGCATAGTGACTTCTTACACAGAGATGTTTTGGAAAGGACATATACCCACAGCTCAGCTTTTATGTAGGCTTCAGGGTTTGGTGTGAACTGGTCGTGCTATGGCTAGATCATGTCTTTCAGTGATAATATTCCCACCTAAACACAAAATTCCTCGATCATACAAACCCTGACGACATTGTGCAAGAGTTAGGTCTGTGCTGGCTCTCAACATGAAGCACAGAGTACAAATCCTAACATGCTCTGGGTTACTCTGTACCGTACTAGATGCCTAACTATGCCGAATCCAAACTAGTTTCTGCTGCTTTGACTTGTGCAGGCTTGCTCAGCAAATGGAGACTGAACACAGGAGAAAATGGGCTGAAGGCCTTTTGACAGCACAGATAAAATTTCACTGCTGGATTTGGTTGCAACACATACTTTGTTTGGGGTAATATCTTCATCATGATAATACAATTCCATTTGGTACTACAGAGTAGACTGTCATTAGTTATCATTGGGCCTGAATAAAGAATTTTCCAGAATAATTCCCTATCAGGTCACAAACAGACTGTATTCTATTCATTTCACAGTTTATTGGTTAAGATTAGCATATAGTTTTTATTTGCTGGGCAATTAGGAGGTAAAAAAGTGACTGTAACGTACCATTTTTCCTGTCACTCTAAGTTGTTCTTGTATGGACAGACATAATAGAGGGGAAACATGTCATGGGTGTCCTTAAAATTATTACTAGTTTTTCCATAGCACATTATAAACATTAATAAATTGTCTCAGCTATAGTAAATTGAGTGTCTTCCAAACCTTTCAGTCATGCCTCACTTCCCATAAGAGTTCACTTGACTAAGGATCTTCAAGTTTCATCGTGATGTCTGCTGTTCAAGTCCAAGGCAGAGAACACCTTGTGCCTGATAGCCAGTGCAGAGCTGTGCCTCACATTCTGAGAGGTGCTGAACTAAGGAGTTGTTTGCCAGTAATGTTTAGACACAACATAGCAAATTTAATGAAATTTAAAAATTTCCTGTTGCTATGCTGAACACTATGGACGGGCAGAGTGTCAAACAGACAAAGATGTGCTGACTCTCCTGTTCCAAAGTACTGATCCCACATTTATCCCTCTCAGCGATAGGCAGTGATATGCACTACCATAGCCTATTTAAACACTGTTGATAATTTAAATGGAGTCAGATTAAGAAAGCCAGATAAGAAAATGGGCAGAATCATATTTCCAGTTGCTTTTTTGCAAATCACAAAGCAGAATCTGTTGTTCAAAAGGGGAAAAAGAATGTATCTCAAAAAAAATCCCAAACAATAAAGTTAAGGTATGGCCAGGTCTCAGAATTACTGCATCTGTCTGAGCTCAAGTGCTAAACTTATTGCTTGGACATGGTCTCAAAGGTGCTGCATGTCACCCAGCAGTTTCTGCACTGCTTCCTCCTGCTGCCATTCACCTTATCCCAAGACCATGGGGGTCAGAAAATCAGACCCAAGTTTTCACTTAGAGAAATACAGGAAGAGGTATATTAGAACAGACCAGTGATACATGTTGTTCAATATATTGCTTTTTTTTTCATCTGAACTCAAAACTATATTTAAAGAACTCAGAGTACCTTTATCCAACTTAGCAATATTATGGCACAGGTAAAATTTGTTCTTGATACTGTGAAGTTTGGGGCTTTTAAAATATATTCCAGTTACTGAAAATCATGTACTATCTGTATTCATGGAATAAACAGTTTTCCTGTTAATGAAGACCAACCTTCATAGCAGAAGTCATTAAAAATACACCGTGATCATGATCCGTAAGAAAACAAATAAAATAATTAAAATCACCCATAAAAAGTGAGAAGAAACATTTAATGGATATAGTAATTTCTGAAGGGTTTATATAACTGCTTAACATACCCTTCCATAATAAATAATACAAAATATTCAGAAGAGCTTTATAGAATCCTTTTAGTTGGAAGAGACCTTGAAGATCATCAAGTCCAACTGTTAATCATAGATTAAACTGATTATCATCTATTAAACAGTTTAGCATATATTAAATACAAACTATAAAGCTGGAAAATGACATCTGATTAAATATGACTGACAGATCTTAGGCATGCTAAGAAAAATGTCATTTCTAACAGAAAACCATATTATTCCCAATAGTTTGGGTTTATCATTAGGAACAAAGGCAAGGCTGTCTCAGCTCCACATCCCCAGGGGCTTCTAGTAGTGGGGCTGAGCACATACACATACCAGGCCAGGGTACTAATGGGCCTGACTATCCCTGCCCAGCCCCTCCAGGGTGCCTCGCACCTGTCCATGTCCCAAGACCTTATGACAGCACAGGGAAGTGCCCAATGCCCCAGCTGGGGCTGCCCTAGTGTCCCCGGCTGCCCTGCTCCTGTCTGGGGCATTGAAATGGACACTGGCTGACAGGTCATCCCCTGATGGCCCCCAGGGCAACCCCCACAGCTCCCAGGGGAGGGCCCTCATGGGGAGGCCAGGCTGGGAGCTCCATTTCCATGACTAGATTATGGGGTCCCCACCGGCTGCAGTTTTTCTTTGCCTCACTTTGTGGAGAAGAGCCTCTAACCTGACACTCGCAGCCAAAAAACCCCACAAAGCAGGAATGGGGGAACCACAGTAAGATGTGACCTGCTGTAGACACCCTTGCAGGCTTCAGTTTTGTTCAGGCAGTACTACAACCCCACAAGTAAGATGACAAAGCTATTATGGCTTATAACATATCCTGTTAATTCCAGTTTTCCATGGGTCATTCATATTTTCATAGCACTATTTTGGAGACTATTTGGATTATGGCATTTTACCTACAGAACAGGCTTTCCTTTCTCCACTAAGCATTAAACCTGGAGCCTTCTACAATTCAAAGGTCAAGTATTTTCTAAAAGACCACTGAGATCTTTGCTACATGCATATACATTTACATATGATGGCATGGTGTCAGAGGTGAAGAATTAGGCAACTGGTTCTTGTGCATATGTTTCAGTGCCTTGGTTTAGCTAAGTGAAATGTCAAGATGCTCTAGCTGGCACTACTAACATTGCTCAGTTTCATGGCATTTTTGTGGTACCTTTTCTGATCTTTTTGTCCTGTCTTACCTGGTGCTTTTGCTCATGAAGTCAGAACAATCTCACCTTCTACTTGCAGTACTTCGTATTTGTGGCTTTTGTGTTACGGATATAAGATGGAAGTAGTGATTCCTAAAGGTTCCAAACCTGACAAAAACAGTTAATGTGGCACACAATAGCTTATTTTGTTAATATCTCAATATTTCTAAAAGCTCAGTATTGGTAATTCAAAAAACATGTATTTCAGGAAGCAAACACGGGTTTTCTGCTTCCCTGCCTATCCATTTCCATATAAAACAGCTAGGCTGAGAGGCATAGGATCCATCAGGCAAATTTTTCATAGGCATAGAAGAAACTGTAGTACTCAGTCCATTTACAAGGAACAGATATGAGAAAATTAATTCAGAAGGAAACAGGCAGAAGTACAGAAACACCATAAGCAAGAATGACATCTCTGCTCCTGAATGATTTCTGTCCAAATATATTTGTGTTTGTGTTCTCTGATCACTTCACTTCAAAGTGAAGAGGACCTTCTCCCATTCTCCCTTTCCTTTCCTTCTTTCCTTTCTTTCCTTCCTTTCCTTTCCTTTCCTTTCCTTTCCTTTCCTTTCCTTTCCTTTCCTTTCCTTTCCTTTCCTTTCCTT
>JANHFX010007029.1:44748-60931 GCA_027560015.1 Chloroceryle amazona | reverse complement strand
AAAGAGAAATAGAAAAGTAGTATGTGAAAGAAAAGAACAGCTGTATTTAAAATCCAGCATTATTAAAAAAGATGCAGTTAGCCTTCCTGAACTCTCTTGCATTCCAAGAGTTTTAAGGAAATTTTAAGGATGTAAAGCATACTCTTACTCCTTCAAGAAACCCTTAGGTAAACTAAATTTCCCATCCATTGTGCAGGATTAGGAAGTATAAGGATTTTTAATACAATCTGTCCATAGAATGGATTATTCATAGGAAATTTACAAATATAAAAATGAATGCTTCGGTCTTCATTTAGAGAAGTCAATTAAGAACTCCCTGTGAAAAATGGAAAAAGAAATCTGGATCTGCCCATTGTGTAAGATGTGATGTTTAAAGGTCGGAAAAATAGCTTTATTGTAGAAGCTTCTCTATGTGTAGTCCTTGTTTTCATTTATTATCATGCTGTTCAATGTGCTCTGCACAGGACTGCAGCAAATCAGCGTCTTTATGAACCCAGTGTGTTGCCATACTGAATTACACTCCAGAAAGCAGTGGGGGTAGGGAGCTTTCAAGCGGTCTTTACTGTTCTGCCATGTTCTCGTGCACTAATTCATAACAAGACACCCTGAATGTATTCCATCAAACTTGATTTTATCATGTTGAAACATGTTTGCTGTGATAACCTTAAAGCATTTCACGTTGTGGGTGTTGTAACTGACAGGTGATGCTATTCTAAAACAGAACTAAAAATGCTTTTGCTAAACAAATAGGACACATAAAATCAGTTCTACCAGATTTTTAATAGTATCTGATTTACAGTTCCAACTATTGCTGTAATGTAAGTTATGTAAGAGTTATTCTTTATTGTTTTCTGGTCCCTTTCAGAGGAAAAATCCATGCTCTTTAGCTGCTAACTACTAATTGAGAAGCTGCGGGATTAAGTTTGTCATTAAAATACTCAGAGGAAAAGTATGTCATCTGCATCAGTCTTTCATGTTTAGCATGACTTAAATGATAAGTAACAACATGATAGTATTAAAAAACAAAACAAGCCACAGTCAGAAACTGATTTCAATTTATTCAGCTAGTTTGTATTCCATATATCAGAATGTCTTTTTAAAGAGAAGGACATTGAAACATTTTTCTCAGATGAGCATTTTGCTAGTTAATTCTCTTAGTTGTAGAGTTCCTCTGTTCACTGGAAGCAGCTTTATGCAAAGTTTGAGTAAGTAAAGATATAAGAGACAAGCTTGCTAGCCATTACAAGACTGCCAATTTGCAGAAGAGTGTTTTCTTTCTGAAATCTAAGGACTTTCTTACGTGCATACATTGACTACATTTAGGTTTTCAGGACCAGGGCAAAATTGTGTCAGTACAGCAGCCAGGGTCAGTGTTGTTACTTTATGATAATGACTGTCACTTATTGAAGGGCTTTGTATGGCTGTGCTTAGAGTCAGAAAAGCACAATTCCTCTTTCAAGAGCCATTATTTTAACACATAAAGCCTGGCTTTAATAAAGCTTACAGTTCTGCAGGGAACCTTACCAGTGCCTTGAGTTGCTTGGTTTTTTTACATGATTATTTTGCAAGTATCGGCTGCCTTCTTTTTTGAAATTTCATATATTTGATGCATTACTTACATATATAGACTTTTTTTTCTGGTTTTTTTTTGTCATTTTAATACATTTCGTTGCAATATGGAAAAGGTTATATTTATATGATACTTCAAGGATGTGTACAGAAGCTTTCCTTCAGTATTGGCAACTGCTAGGATTTGTACATAAATGCTTTAAAAGTCAGTGACAGATTTTACTTCATAGAGACTATTTTGAATAGTTGCTCTCATGAGATTGAGGAAATGTCTGTTTCAATGGAGCAGTTAGCTTTCTGATTCCTTAATTTAACTGCAGTGCAGGCTTTATGCATTTATAATGCAGTTAAAAATAGAGTAGCAAGAACTAATGTTGTAAGAGTGATACATGCATGCAAACGCTGTACCAACTCAACTAAGAGCTAAAATAACATGTCAAAAGTAAGTATTGCTTCTTTTGAGTACTTTTTCCCCCCATGCTAGAATATAGAGTAGTATTAAATACCAGGGAGACACTGTGACATGCAGTCATCTCAGAAAGCTCGATCCAGAAGCTCCTCAAAGAGGAAAGTTAGGAGCTGATTTGATCAGTGTCAGCATGCTTGGTAAGGCAACATAATATTCTAACGGACAAGTATACAATGAGTTGTGGATGGAAAATGGCAAGTTATAATACAAAAAACTTGCAACAACTACAGCACTGTCCATTGCAAGATACAAGTGTTGCCAGAAGCTACTGTTTGCTGGCAATTTTTAAAACGGAATGTCACATATGCATTTCCATGCAGTAGTGATCCATTAAAGAAAGTCCTGATGTTTATCCAAACATGAGACTGAACTGAATGACCCTTTCTGACATTTATAGACATAGTATGAATCTATCTGTACAACAAGGCACAAGGCATTTGTGCAATGCTGGTTGATTACATTTAGTTGCATTTAAACTCACTATCAATGCCCACTTCTCCCTCTCTAGGTGGGATTCAACTTTATTAGCTGAGATGTTTATTCACTGGCATGATTTGTTTTCTTCTCACATTTTTAAGGGAGTTGGTTCATAACCAAAAGATTTGCCTTGAGGAAAACCTCTATGCCCACCATGCAGTAGGACCAGACCCTGATATGTACTGAGAGAGTCTGAGAACTACTTCTGCTATGAACATCATATTCGCATGCAACACTGGGAGGATAAACTGTAGGAAGGTGTTTTGTGTTGGATTAAACCCTGAATCCATCCATGGGGCAGAAAAGTGGTAAAAGGGTTTGTAGAGCAAAAGGTAAGCATCTGTAGACAAACTTTTAGGCCTAACAATTGCCTTTACAGACACTGTTGCTTAAGACGTATTAAACTTTTCATGGATAGAAAATGTAATTTTACAAGGCAATAGAAGTACTTTTCTGGAAACACAGCTTAAGTGCATTTAAAAAATATGCATATGGAGAGAAATTCTAAGCTAAACAAAAGGATAATAATGATTTCAGCACCATCTTTTTAGAAGAAACAATATCGATAGTGTAAGAATTTGAGTTTGAATGGACACTGTGGTAATGCGAGACATTATTAAGTTGTTCAGAAATTCCCTTTTGTGCTATTTTTTTTGGATCTCTGTACAGGGCAATTATTTTAATAATGCATATTTTGTGCACCATTGTTACATTGTTTATAAATATTTATGAACAAGGTTTTGCTGTAATACAGATCCAAATTGTTCAAAGTTGCACATTTCAAATTCAGTGAGGTAGACAACATATAAGGGGATTCTAAGTAGATGTTTTGATGTTCAGTTAAGATTAGAAAGATACTTCTCTCTTTTACTTTATTTTCAGGAAGGTTCTGATTTTATTTTTTAATTTTATGAACCTTAGAGAAGTTCAAGGATAGTTGAAGGAAACTACAATAGATGACTTTTGGGAAATGTAAAATTGTAATGCATGTGTCCAGGTTGTATGTAACTGTTCAACTTGTTAAAAATGTACTGCATTTACTGAGAAACTGCATTTTCCTGGCCCTTTTCAGTGGCTAAAATAATCTACTGGCGTTACTTACTTTTGCACAAGGATGACAGAATCAACCTGTTAAGGAAAGCATTTTTAAAAAAAATAAACTCATGCTTCTCAAGTTTCATAAATACTTAAGGGATGTGCATGAGTTTAATGAATTCATTATCTGTTTTGGCTCATACTCTCACTTAATTTTAAAGAATATTTACTGCAACTCTTCACTCTATAGATATGAGAATCTATGTATAGTTAAAATAAAATAGAATAATAACAAAATATTCCACCCTTTGTCAAATATTTTGTCCAGTGAAGTTTGTCACCTTATGCATAATGTGCTGAGTTTCTGGTTAAAGATGAGCTAAGGAGGATTAGTCTGTGTTTTCTAAAAGCATGGACTCTGTGCATACCTTCAACACTTTCCAATAAGATGGATTTATTTAAGCACCTACATTCTAGCCAGCAGTTTTGTTTCCTTTAGCTACTGAAATCTGGTAATTCTTTATCAGTTGCCACTAAGATTTTATTGTCAGAATGCAAACAGGATTCAACACTAAGAAACTCATACATTGTGAGATCTCAGACGTGAACTTACTTACTTGTAATGTAAATGAGAAAAAGGCTGTGGAGTTAAAAAAGGAAAACAAACAACCAAAGCATGCCTTTTACATCATATGATTTTTTAATTATTTTTTTTTCTGGTATTGTTCTCCTAGTCATTATAAAATTATTTTTATTCTAACTCTTTGCAGCTAGAACATGAGGGTAATATTAGTTATCTAGGAAAAAACTGGGAAAATACAAGAAGTACCATACAGAAGCTGTTTTATAATAGAGTTAATTTAAACTCGGACTTTAGGGAGAGCACATCAGTAAAGCCTGATTTTAGCAGCAGACTTCTGTATGGTCCCTAAATGTGCTTCTCTCTCAACTTCTAAAATAACATAGGACTAGTGGTATAGTGAATAGTGACCCTATCCACTCAACATATTTATGGCTTTTAGGGTCCTAATTTAATGGTACTTCACTGATTTAATTGTGCTATACAAGATGTACAGCCTTTTTCAGTGTAAGAGGGGAAATGATACAATGCAGAGATTAATCCCGTCTAGAGTCTTCACAGAAACATGGTATACTCTGAACTTTGCTCTACAGAGATTCTGTCATGAATCAAGAAACTCTGTCAGGATCTGAGTAGGTGGATACATATTCCTTTAGTGATATATTCAGATCAATTACAGATCAGCTTATGAAATCATTTGCTTCACCTTTTTATCAGAATTACTGAAGACAAAAACTGCATTCACAGCCATCCATAAGTTTCAACTTTGTAGGTGTTTGCTTTTATGCCAGCAGGATGTCTGTGGCACTCTACAGATAAATATTGAATGACAAGCTACTGAATGAAGGAACTTGGCAGTCTCAAAAGAAAGTAGTGCTTTGTCTCAGGAAAAGCTGGGCCATGAGACGAATGTGGTATGAGCATCTGTATATAATACCCAAGTATTACTTTTACCAGGATAGTCAGAACATTTCAGGACACTTTTGCATTCTATTTACAAATCAATTAAGAGATGAAGTAATACAAGCAGTTTAATAGAAAGTCTTTATGATAGCAGAGAAAAGATGAGAGGCTCCTAGGAAAGAACTAGAACAACTTTCTTTTTTCCCTGTTACTTGGATGGGTACAATTACCCTGTTCACCTGTCTTCCTCCTGATGTATACTTAGAGTTAGAAAATGTGGGTTTGATACTCTGAATTCAGTGTCCAGAGTTAAAAAAAATCATGGGTGGCCCTCTTCAGATCAGTGCAAAGCTACCTTGTTTGAAGGAGTACATTTCATGGATAATTGTCCTTAATGTAAACTTAGGATGAACTTTTACAATCCTTTTGATCCATGTACTCATGGGTCCCTCCCACGAGTAATTACTGTTTAATGTTTTAAGTAAATAAGAAAATACAGCAATGAAAGCTGCAGTTGTGCAATTAGAACTGCTGTTATCCATCCTCTTAAATGAAGCAGTAGCTCAACTATTATGCTGAAACCCAAATCTAGAATTGTAGAAACACAGAATCTCTTTTGTTTCTCTGAGTCTTATTAGCCATTTTGTCTATGAGTTTCAGTTTCAAAATTTAGTTATTCTGTCATACGTCATTATCACATAGAATCACAGAATCACAGAATGTTAGGGATTGGAAGGGACCTAGAAAGATCACCTAGTCCAACCCCTGCTGGAGCAGGACCACCTAGATCAGGTAACAGAGGAATGAAATTTTGCTAGTAATCTCAAATTTATTTGGATTGTAGATAACTGTCTCTTTCAATCTCTAATGAATTGTTCTCTGCTAGAGTGACTAGTTCTGTACAGCAGGAAGGACAGGCTTTAATGCAGTGTTGACACTGGAAACTAAAATGGAGGCTATGAGCATTCTTCTCTGCGGTGAGCTCTGAGAACATAAAGAGTAATTATGCCTTGTCTTCTGGACTATGATAGGACTTAGTCTTCCTTGCAGGCAGTGGGACTTGATAGGAGAATTAACAATATGTGTGAATAGGGGCTTCAATGTTATGCCTTGTTTTGCTTCTTTCTTTTTCGCAATTCCCTGACTTCCTTCAGTTTTTATTTTATTTTTGCTTTTGCTTTGGTTTTGATTTTGATTTTGGTTTTGGTTTGGCTTGGTTTTGGTTTAGGTTGTTTTATTTGTTTGTTTGTTTTGTTTTTGTTTTGTTCTGATGTTTTACCTACCTTCCTGTTCTTTAGCTTTTGGATTTGTATTAAGTTACTGCCTAAAATCTCCAGTCACAGATCTTGATATTAGCCATTCAAATCCATTTTGACAGGTTGTTCTATCCTACCTCCCCCACTCAAAACACCAGTTATTGAAGTGAAATGTGAGAAAAGTATTGAATTCACAGCAATGAGTGAAAATATTAATTGAATGAGTGAAATAATTAAGTGAAATTGAAGAAAATATATGATTTTTTAAGAAAAGAAGAAAACCTGAAGTATTAATGGGACAACCACAGACAGATCAGGAAGATCATGGAAGAGAAGAGCTCTCTTGTAAGGCATTATTTAAAGAATGCAATAAAGAAGCTTTAGAGTTGTTGGGGATAAGAGCTATCCATGTCTGCAAGGTGGCAAAGAAAAAAAAAAGTAAAACAAAATATTAAATGGGAAATGAAGTCTTGATTGGGGCAGATCAACAGATCAAAGTTTATGTATTAGAATCATAGAATCATTGAATGTTTTAGGCTGGAAGGGACATCTACAGTTCATCTGATCCAACCTCCCTACACAAGCAGGGACATCTGTACCTAGGGCAGGACATCTGTACCTGTACTCAGAGCTCCATCAAACCTGACCTTGAATGACTCCAGGAATGGGGCCTCAGCCACCTCTCAGAGCAGACATTCCCGTGGTCTATCACCCTCATATTAAAGAACTTTTTATCTAATATCCAGTCTAAATCTATCCTTTCCTAACTTAAAACCATTGCTCCTTGTCCTAACATTACAAACCCTTTTGAATAGACCCTTCCCCTGCCATCATGTAGGCCCCCTTCAGATACTGGAAGGTCACTATAAGGTTCCCGTGGAGCCTTCTCTTCTCCAGGATGAACAGCCCCAACTCCCTCAGCCTGTCTTCATACGAGAGATGCTCCATTATCTTGATCATTTTGGTGGCCCTTAGTCAGTGATTGCCTGTGAGTAGACCAGTACACAAGAACAGAAGGACTTAATATGGTAGAGATAATCTCACCTCCCACTAGGCTTTCAAAGTACTAGTAACTTCTCTTTAATTTCTTGTAAGACTCAGAAACACAGCTCTGTGGCATTTTACTTGTTTTTACAGAAAGAGTTTTTTTCAAAAACTCTTCTTTGAAGAGTGTAATTGAACTCTTTTTACTAAGTATATTTTTGCTATATCTACTGAAAACAGTGTATATTAAGTAGACTGTACTTTTGCTATCAGGTAAAAATCTTCTATTGCTGCAAATGAAGGTGTTATACAGGTTGTAAAAAGCATATTCTAACTCTTCAGGTCAGGTGCAGGTAATGGGCAAATGAATAATATAGATTTTGTTTGTTTGTTTTCACCCAATATAGAATAAAATCTCATCTCCCAAATATGTTGTGATATGAGCTGAGAAGTGGTATCTTAGGTATAAAAGATTAGGAAAAAATTATTACTTTAATCAGACCAAGTTAGTGGCCAGTTTAAAAAAAAAAAAAAGGAAAGAAAGAAAGAAAGAAAGAAAGAAAGAAAGAAAGAAAGAAAGAAAGAAAGAAAGAAAGAAGAAAGAAAAGAAAGCTAGCTAAGTAGCTAGTAAAACATCGGCAGACATATTTCTTCATAAAAAGATCATTCTGAAGCCAGACTGATCAACTGATCAGATTTATACTTTTGAGTGTTAGGTCTTTAGGCATGGATGCAAACCCTTAACTATGAAAGAGGTGGTACTGTCATGTGAACAGCAATGCTATGCTGTATTTAAGGTATATCTAAGGGATGGGGGCATGCTACGGTCTGAAAAGTTTATTGGCATGAGAAAGGCAAAGCCAGTCTTGAGGTGGAGATACATGAAGCAAATAAAGTTGTGGAAGCCGAAGTCCAAACTCCCAGGGTCCAGACTTGAATATGATTGACAGTGGGTGTGGTGATGTCTTTGCCTAAGGAGGTGTTGACTAGAAATTGCCATAGAAACAAGTAAAGACCAGAGAGCATAGTGCAATAAAGCATTTAAAGTGCATGTGTTAAATCGTCTCCATCTCAGAAGATTGCTGAACTAGACAGCAGATAAGGGATGGGAAGATACCTATGGGAAATCCCATAAGTGCTGACTTTTCCCAGGGTCTCCATATGGACCAATGAGAAAATAATTTTGTGCTAATTAATGTGAGTCCATATAGCTATTTTTAGGGAGGAATATAGCTTTAGGGTGGCAGAACTCTGAAACTTTCAGCCCCATTGCTGTGTAAAGTTGCCTGTCATGTTATATGCTAGAGATTTTCCAGTCATCACTTATCTTTTATTAAAGAATATATGCAATTTTACATTTCCTGATTATTGCTGTCTGCTTTTGTAAGCTCCCTAAAGATATTATGAATCTTCCCATGTCTCTTCCTCATGCTAAGGTGTACATTATAGTCCGTGTTTTCTGCTTTAAAATCTGCTACCTATACTCCTATGATCAGAAAATTTGACTGAATGTGTTTGAGTGTTTTGAGACCAGTGGGTGGTCCAAAGGGGAGGGGGAAAGTGAGCATTAATGAGGGGTGTAGATGTTAGAGAACACTGTGGTGGAAACATCAAGGAAAACATGAACCTATATTGAAGCATTCTTGAAACTACTGCTATTCTGGTAGGAACGGAAAAGCCTACAGCTTGGTTAGACATCCCAAATGAAAATGGTAAAGTGAAAAGCTGTTAAAAAGAAGAAAATAATGGCGAATAAAGGTACTGAAAGCCTGAAATTTCCAGTTCACTTATGAGTTGTTATTCTCGGTTGTAAAGGTGTTCTGAAATATTTTAATTCAAGGAGCTGCTTCAGGTAAGACCTCTCCACCAGTAATTATGAAGGGTGCCTGCCCTTCACTAGTATAATATGTGAAATTCCTCAGCTTGCTTTCTCTTCATTTTTAGGTTTGATTTTCTTATATGTGTTCAGCTATGTTTTCACTAGGAAAGGGATAGGAAAAACTGTGCAGATGAAGGACTATGTAAGACTAAAATACTGGTCACAGTAAGAATTGGCTCAACTTTTAAATTTAGTTGCTCATGATGTGTCTTTACCAGGGACTCTATTACAAAGGAGCCATTTTGAAAAAGACCTGTCTGATACAGATTCAAGTGACACAGTTCTCTCTCTTAGTGGGTTATGGATAAGGTAACACCAAACTTTTTTACTGTCTCTACAAGTATTTTGTACACTAAAAGCTTTTTTTTTGTTTGTTTTTTTTTTTTGCTAATGAAAGCTCTATGTGTTTTTGTCTGTATTATTTCTGACAATTATATGTCTCTTCTCCTTTCTGATCCCTGAGTAATATTCTCTGAATTATAGCAAAGGTGCCATGCATTTATAGTACTCCTGGGAAAGCCTTTGGAGGTTCTTATTTTTTAATGTTAAAAAACTAAATAGTAGTATATGAGTATTGTCATTTCCATTATAACTCATAGGAGACATATCAGACAGCTGTGTTTACACCTTCAGATTGCATTTTAAAGTATAAGACTTATGGTAATCCTTCTCATCTAATCAGATACTTATTCCAGCAAGAATTAAAACCATAGAACTGTTTACTTATTATGACCATTATTTCAGTAGATATCTGTACAGCAACAAAGTAGATTAGGATTTTTTTTATTAACTATCTTTTGATATTTGCAGACTAAAAATTCTCCATTTATTTAAACCAAGACTGACTTTTGTTTTGCTTGCACTGGGCTCAAGAGAATAATTTTTCATAAATGATTACTTTAATGAAAGAAAAAGTAGAGATCTGAAGCCCCCGAGCCATGAATGGTCAGCTAATGGCTGAAGTGTTCACTGTAGATGCAGGAAGATCAAGCTCATGTTTCTTTTTTACTTGATTTACAGCAGGATCTTGAACCTGCATTTTCAGTACTGCAGATTTATGTTCTGGTCAACAGAGTGTAGTGATACTCCAGTATCAGTCTCTTATTGGCTTAATGAATATTTCACTTCAAACAGAGAAAATAGCAGGAGTTAAGGGAAGAAGAAAATCTCAATAACCAGACAGGGAAGGGACAATCAGCTGGTCTATGGAAGAACCAACTAAATATATTTTCAATAATTTTGGAGAAAATGATGAAAATTTTTTTATGCTGTCTTGGTATACAATGTAAGTGGGCCTTTCTTTGTGTTGCATTTTTTGTGTTTTCATTTTGGTTTGGGTTTGTTTTTTTTTGGCATGTCTCCTGAGAGCCTACAGTACAACTTTAGCTAGGCATTGAAATATAATATTAATAGATATACTTAATGGGGTACATTAATAGACACAGATATCTCTTAGATTTCATTTTGAGTGAATCAATTGTTACGGGTCCTTAAAATACTCATCCTCAGTGTCAGTGTACAACTTCATTGAATAGACAGCAGTGACCCTGTTACAAAGCTATAGTATTTTGAACAGTAAATCCCTTGTCCTGTGACTTACAGGTTGACTCTTGAATAGAGTGATAATAAGTAATAATAGAGTAAAGAAAAAATATGGAATTTTACATTCATTTTGTGCTGTTCTCTATCCACCTTTCTTTGTAACCTTCCATGTAAAAGGCATGAATTAAAATGTCTTTTCCTAACTTGCTAGTTTCAAACAACAGAAAATAAGGTCCATCAATTCCTGTAATTAATTTTCACTACCAAGAAACCATCAGCCAGCAGTAGTTTGAGAACTGAGCAAAATCTAGGCTATGCTTAGGCTCGGGGAAAAAGAAAAGGCATGTATCTCCCTTTCTCCTTTTCTTATTACTCTCCCATTAAATTTTAATCCAGGCTGCTCCTACATCTATTACCCACTCCACCTCACCCCTAGAGGAGGTAACAACCAGATAATGCTTTCTGCTTCAAAAAGCTTATCTGGTTGTGTTTTGTTTTGCCAAAAAAAAAAAAATAAATCAGAGCAAATATTGATCAATAATCAAAAAATAATTATGTCCTGCTCTAAGGATTTATACTTTTTTTACTACATAATATTTCCTGAATAACATAATTTGAAATGGTTTTAAACCAATGTTACTTTAGCTTAAACTAAAATCCTCAAAGAGGAAAAAACAGGTAAGCACGCACTGATTAGGATTTTGAGAGAGATTTCCAATACTTCGTCAAAATAGCTCTTTAGCTCAATTACTAAACTCATCTAAGAAATATATATTTAATGTATTCCTAGAGGTTTGTCCTTAAATTGGACTTCTTCAAAAAAAGTAAGCAGAGCACCAGCAGCAGGCCTGAATTTCAGAGAAACTAAACAGAGCACAAGGAAGCTACTTACAGCTTTAATTTCAAATACACTGAATGTACAGCTGCAGCTCTCAGTGCTTTAGAATCTGGATGTGAGGCTGCAGCTGAAAATCAGGCTGTAAATGAACTCCAGAAACAAAAGGGGAAATAGTGTTAACAAACTCTTGTTTTGTGTTTTAGTAGTTGTTGATATTATGCCACTAGCTTTTTAGCATACTGCTTTAATTAGCACTCTTTCCTAAGGCCTCCTGTTCAAGTACTTATTTTTGCTACATTTACATAGGCAGAAGGTAATGTTTTTCTCAAGCTGAAGTAGAAAAGACTACTGTGCATGAGTAGCAAATGTCTTTCCCAAGTGTCAAAAACAAACCCCCAAGTGCTAGGGATGTGTGAAAGATGTTTCTTCTTAACAGCTCAGCCTAAACACGTCACTCGTTTCACAGTGAACCAGGGCACTGTGGAAAAGGGTGCACTTCGAGTTGATGTGAAGTCAGCCAGAAGCTCTCAGTAATTGAAAATGGCATTTATATCATTTTAAGCTTGACACAACAAAGCTTGGGGATATAGATGGTGCATACAGATTAAGTGGACATGTTAAATTAATATTATTACCTGTTTTCCAGGAGAACACATCTGATCTGAGGCTATACTAGCATCACTTATATTCAATATTTTCAAAATACTTGGTGTTAATAGCACCCTGTCACCCAGAAGGAATTATTTTCAGTTTGCTAAGGACCCAGCTGAGACAAATTTTGAGGACAGCTATAAAAAATTTAACAATTAATTTCCAAGTAAGACAACTCGTACTTTAAGCCAGAAGAACCAATTCCTAAGCACTTCAGGCATCACAGGTGAGAACCTGTTTGAAGTGGGCTTAGACTATGTAGGATAAATAATCTCTCCATCACCTAATAATACTTTATTTTTTAAAGAGATATTGTAAAAAAGTTGACTTTTAAAGTATTTTTTTGCCTAGATTTCTCAAACACCACACGAGGATGTAAGCATTTTTGAGGTACTGTTCAGAGTTTAATGATGAGAAAAATCTTTTAGGTGATCACAGGGATTTTTCAAGTTAAGATGATGTGAATGAAGAGCATGGGGAATTACTACACACCTGCAGAAGTCTGGATGTGATGGTGGCTCATATTAAAAAGCTGCTGCTGAAATCAGATTTCTTTGTTATGACAATTTATATTTGCATAAAGGTTGTTGAAAAACTCAAAGCACTGATGGTTGTTCATGGATTTATCACAAATGCAATGAAGTTGGCAACATGCTTTTGAAATAGTCATGGAAGTGGTAGAGAACCGCTGAAACGCTTAATCCAGAGTAGTGGTAGAAAGGATAAAATCATCCAGTACAACCCAAGGCAGAGATGTCCATTGGCAGCTAAACCACAGCAGTATTTAGCTTTCACTGGACAGACTCCCACAGGTGGAAAACTGCCAGTGACTGGAAGGCAAACCCCTTTTAGTTTATATGGTAGTGAGGATGATTTCAGATTTGCAGAGTATAGAGTGAAACAGAAAAAAAATCTTCAATTATTCCACATAAGTTTTACTAAACTGATTCCATTTCACACTAAATTGAGATGGACTTTCAATAACATTTTAAGATGATGTGTTTGTGATTTATAGAGGTGTTACAGGTACATGGTTAGTGCTCTGCATTTATTTGGAAACTATTTTTCAGTGACATTGATGGTTCATAACATTCATGCTGCTTTCATGAGGATTGGCAAAAATACCCGTTTTTCAGAGCCTTCCTTTTCTGAGTTCTCACTGGAGTTGTATTTCAATCTGACCGATCTTCTGAACTGTCTGTTTGTAACTTGACATATGTTTCTAATAAATACTGTCAATGTGTCTGTTTTCTGACCAAAAAATTTCTCAGCTCCTTTTAATTCTGCAGAGTTGGTGGGGTACTGGAAGAAGGGCCTCAACCAATTTGTAAGGTAGCAGAGACTTGGAAAAATTAGTGCCTATGAGGGACTAAATAAAAGAAAAAAGTTCCTGGCTTTTTTTTGTTGTTTGTTTGTTTGGTTTGGTTGGTTGTGTAAGTTACTGCCTAATTTATTTTTTTTTTAATCAACTTTATTTTTAAAACGAAGAAGGTTTAATATGAGAGTCTTTAAAGGGATGTATATTTGAAACAATGGTACTTCTTAATTTACTTTTTCTTCTGTAACTTTTTCTTCTATTAACTGCATCTGCAGAGCACTGTGACTATGTCAGTAGTGATGATGGGAAAACTGCATAAGTTGTTAAATATCCTGAAAAATGGAATCCAAGTCGTGCTATAAAGTAACATATGTTAAAAATATTTCTAGAGGGACCTGAGTAAAGTGTAATCTAAGCTTTGAGAAAAGCTTAGTTTTCAGTAACGACACTGGTTGAGACCATATAGACATTTGAAATAATTAATTACAGGGATCCTACTTCTGAATTTTCATTGGGTGCCTCTATTTGTGTGTCAGTCATAAATCAACACATTCTAATCTCTGAAATAATTCAGGATTCAGGAATGACTACAGATTTGTGCAAAGCTGTTGACTAAATTAGGGAAGTGGAACTTGCTAACTGTGTAGCCAACATCAAAACTCGCCTCCATTTACCATGAAGCCCCTAAAGAAGGAAAAATGAGTGTTCATAGATATATCATATGCAAAACCATTCATTTTTGAAAAGAAACAGCAAGAAAGCATATGAGAAATATCTGGAGTATTTAGAGAACTGCACAGAATTAATTTTTGTCATCACCCACCTCAATGATGTTGTTGCAGCAAATACAGATTATGAGAGATCTGTGAAGTTTCATAAATCTCTCATAGGAAAAAAGGTCAGCCTGCCATCTCAGACTTCAGAAGCAGGAGAAAAGGTTCAACAGTTGGCCATGTTTCTTGTGAGACTTCCCATATTTCAGTGTTAATTCACTGTTCAAGAGTTTCCGCTTGATAATTGGTGAGTGTTTACACTTGTGAACCTTATCACAATTCTCTTGGTTAATTTGATTTAATTTCTAAAAAAAAGGTATTGTTTATGTTTTATGTCCTTCTCACCAAAAAAAAAACAAACACAAAACAACAAGCCAGAAACAAAACTGTCTTTCTCAGGAAAGTATACCTATTGAAGTTTTAATCTGTTATCATTGAATAAGAGGAGATTAAGCAATTTTATCAGGAGAGATTAAAGGATTTTATATAGAATAGTGTTTCAATTTGCATTATCACATAAGAACTCAAACTCTTAAAAGTAACTGTGCATTCTTATGTGAAATACAAGAGCAAAATAAAACTGTGATGTGATACAGCTTTCCCAGCAGTGCACAAGACCTTGAAAGCAGTAATCATGCTGGCACGCACGAACTTTGTCTTATGGAGATACTAATTTTCCCTTAAGATCCATGAGTGTTTGATCTTCCTATCAAACCTGAATGGTATCTGCTCATGGCTGCTTCCCATGCTTCTGCAGCACATCTGAGCTGCCAGTCAATTCCTAAAACAGTGATGGTGAAATGGTTCTCTAGGAAGAAAGCTGCATAAAGCTGAAGACTCCTGATACACTGCATGTAATCCAGGACAAATGGGTCAACTTTGAATTAGAATACAGGCACAGAAATCTACCCACAGGAAATTATTATTCATTCTTGTAGTAGTTGTAGTAATACCAGGGGAAGCTCATTAGCAATCTGGGTCAGTTGTCATAGGAACACTATGCATGATTTTTAAAAGATAGAAAACAGTTTAAATCATATCAGAAGCAGAAGAGCTTAATGATGTGAGGGCTACTTATTAGCTGCATTCCTGTTTTCCGGAGTGTTTTTAAGGAGAAATTAGGAACTACCCTTCCCTCTACTCTGGCAGAGAAAAGGAGAGTAAGAAGATAAGAGATAGAGTAGGAAAATAGAAGACTTCCGTGTGGGAGCCTCACATCACAGTAAGGGTGTCTGGCACTTGGATGGCATGGAAAAAAGGCTGGCATGTTTTTGGAGACCCTGAGGCTACTTCAGCACCTATTTATCATAGTGCCATGTTTTTTCTTCTTGCTAGTCCACCTGTTACATTTAGAGATCCATCTGACTGTTTTTCAAAGGTCTGAATAACAAATGCTGCCAAGTCCAAATTGCAATAGAAAAATTATCTGAATGGAAATATGGGTGGAGTTCATCTAATTTGGAAGCCTTCCCAGAATGTCATGGCACTGGATATTGGAATCATTTACTGTGCAGGAAAATTGCATTGGTAGCCGTAGTCAACAGCTGTTTCTGAAGCTGTTGATGCTTAGGTGGGTTTTTAGTTAAAACTAAGAAGCATAAGTGAAACAGTGTTACAAACATTTTAGAAATTTATCTCTAATAAAGAATATTTATATAAAAACCTGAAAAATAAGCTTTTGAATGTAATTGAGTTTAACAAGACAGAGTGGATCAAAGTACTTAATTCTAAGAGTCCAGCTGAAAATTCCTGAAGGCTAATCTTACAGACTGATGAGAGACTGTGAGATAAAACAGTGAGAGTGAAGGAAAGGAGAAAAGAAAGGAAAGGTGAGGGAAGGGAAGGGAAGGGAAGGGAAGGGAAGGGAAGGGAAGGGAAGGGAAGGGAAGGGAGGGGAAGGGAGGGGAAG
>JANHFX010007029.1:17207-35836 GCA_027560015.1 Chloroceryle amazona | reverse complement strand
ATTAACCCTAACAAAGAATTCTTCCACTTCCCCTAGAAAGAGTAGCAAGGGAAACTGACAAATCCCCTGCTCTGTATTTTTTGCAATAGTAACTATTTACAATACTGTCAAACAAATGGTAAAGCATATAGCATTCATTTAAACTATATACAAATATAATTAGGTTGCTGTGGCAAAGAAAACTCCTGAATGATTAAATGTGATTATACAAAATACTTAGACTGCTCTGAGGCAAAAAGCCTTTGTGGGAAGGAGAGGCTGGCTGTGAAACCAATTGTATTTGGTCTACTAAATTATCTGGCTAATTTTCTTAATCTGCTTTTACAGTCAGTTGAAAGGGATAGCCTTTTTTAAAGGGCAGTGAGCTAACTGAAGAGCTCCCAATTACTTCCCTGAGGGCCTGTTTCTGTTTAGTGAGTGGGGAGGAGGACAAAGATGGGTGCTGTGTCTTTCTGGGGAGAGACACCTTTTCAGCTATCTGAAATTCAGAGATGCTGAATGCTCCCAGCTGTCATGGACATCTCTTGGAGCTGGAGATGGTCAAATGGTGCCTACCTTGTATGTTGGGCCCTTGGCATGTTGTATTTGAAACAGTTGCTTTAACTCATCTGACAGTTCTTACTTGACCTGACATAGGTACCCTAAATGTGCTCTCATTGAGTGGTGGTGGTGTTTTCTCCTAAAACACAGTGAAGTGATCTTTGATAATTTAGGACATAATGGCTTGACACACTGAAGTAAGCTGCCCTTATAAACAGTTAAAAAGGCGTCGGTGAGAATACCACTTGTCCTTTTGTCATTTTATTTCAAAGCATATTTGGTAGTCTTGAACAAGAGAGTTGTAATTTGCAGGGAAAAGCTGAAAAAAGGCCCTATAGCACCTTTACTAGGTGATTGAAGAGGAAGATAGCTATTTGAGAAATAGGTAATAATCAAAGCCTAGAGAGAGATGAGAGTTTTTGCTGCTTCTTAGTCTATGTCCTAGTCTTGGTATTTGGCTTTTTGTACTTCAGGAAACTGGTATTGTAAGTGTGAGCTCAAGCTGAGCAATTGCAGTAGAAGAATTCTTGCCAGGTGTCAGAGCATCTCTGAGGTTTCTGCTTGCCTCTTGGCAGGTCTACACAGAAGTCCTGATATTTGGGGCTTTTCTGTGGATCGGCAAATAATAGAAGTTACGCTTCTATTATTGTGTGCTTATTAAAGGTATACTATGTGAGAGTAAAATCTGAGAACTGTAAAAGACTTTTGTGACATGCAAGAAACCATGTTTGTATTTTGCTTAGAAGTCCTTGGTTTTTGATTAACACACGATTCTAGTTCCCTGGATAGTTATTTTCAACAGATTTATATGTTAAATAAAAAATGTTGATTTTCTTTGGACAATTTTTGTAACATAGATGGATAGAAATGCCTCAGCATGCAGAAATTGCACGTTGCTTGAATTCCTTTGTAAATTACACTATTTTATTGGAGAAATGTAATTTATGTCAAAAAGCGTAACATGCCATTTTGCCACTGAATATGGTGTTTTAGAACAAGATGCAATATCGAGGGGGAAGGCAGATTAAAAGTTAATCAGCATCCCTAAAACTGCATTACAAGAGATGTTGTAAATAAATCCTTCCAAGGAGGGAAGGAATCAAGGAAAATCTCAAGACTTATTCTCCCTCTCCCATGTGGTCTTTCATTTCTTTTTTTGGTTTGTTTTTGTTTCTATTAAGTAACGTGCTGCTACATATTTGAAGGTTCTAGTGGTTGTAGGTCACTGAACAGACATTGAAATCTGATTTATACTGTATACCTGTAACATAGATAGAAAAAGTATTTATATATTTTTCCATACGAATGTTGCATTGAGCTGTGTATAATTTAAATAGAGGCTTGTCCCAAAATGGTATTGCCCACCTTGATTTTTTTTGTGTGTGTTTTTTTTGCCTTTTTTTTTTCTGTAGTGTGTACAGTTCATCTCTATACACATTAAAAGCCTCCTAAAGCATAATCTTATGAAATGGATGCATTGTTAATAAAACATCCCTAAACTTCTTAAAGTTGTTCTGCTCTCATATGTACCTTTCGGCACTAAAAATGGGTTGCAATTTTATTTATATTGTAAATTGCTAATTAACTAGAACAACCTGAAGCTTTCCAAATAATAAACATTTTGGGGGGTCAAAATCTATTTTCCATTAAGAGTTTGTAAGATGTCATATAAATAGTTTCATAGTTTGTACACCATCTTTATTTTAAAAATTTAGAGTAATGATACTGAGAATCATTTTCCATTATGTGATGTTCGCACATTAGGTACTAGCATTTTGACAACAGATGTGAAAGTTGGTTTGTAAACAAACAATGACAAAAATAAACAATTTTCAGTTTTGAAATCATTTATTCATGTAAGACAGATGTCTTAAAAAAAATATATATAAATATACATGCCCCTCCATGCAAAAATCCTTTTCTAATTTCAGTTCTAGTGCCTGTACTGTACCATTTGGCATTATGCTCCTTGGTATCCACTGTTTGACTGTGTGCTTTTAAGCACAAATAGTTTCATGAAGCACCACCTGTTCAGGACCAGCAAACAGAAAGCTTTACAGATAAAGAGGAGCTAAATATTAAAAAATAGTCCTATTTATATTTTAAATTGTATTTCTTGTAATAACAAATTATTAGTTAAATATTTGGAAGGAGATAGTGAAAAATTATAGGGACGATCCCTCAGGGGTCACTAAGAGATTTGAATTAATTGTCAAGAATCAGGACTCGGATTGGAAGGGTATAGATGTGCTGCTGGATGCTATGACGGAAATGGAAAAACAATTGGTCCTGAAAACAGCTCGGAGTCAGGTGCAGGCTCAGATTACTGCTGGGACATTAGGTGGAGGAGTGGACCAATGTACCCCTGAAACTGAGCCGGATTGGGACCCAAATGTTTAGTGCAGAGTACTGGTTGTTAAAATTCTACCAGGCATGAATAAGGTTTGGCTTGGAGAATGCAATACTTAAAGCTGTAAATTGGTCTGCCTTGTATGCAGTAAAACAAAGTCAGTCAGCGACTCCTACACAGTTTCTCGATAAATGGAGGGTGGCCATGCATAAATATACAACTTTAGATCCCTCATCTGATATTGGGAAGCAGCAGTTGGTGTCATTGTTTAAAGTTATGAAAGACCATAGCCACAGCTAGAGTTACAGCTTTGAGTCAACAAACACAGGGAACTTTTAGGTTATCAGGAGGCAGAGGTAGGAGGAATGGGAGGCCACGGACAACGGGGATCTGATTTGGGAGGTAACCTGGTGATAAGAAATAACCAATGTGCTTTTTGCAAGGGATTTGGGCACTGGAAAAGGGAATGCCCAAAACTGGGACGGACTTCTCAGGAACCAGGTCTTTTAGACGAGCTTGAATGACAGGGACCTGGGGAGTCTACCCTAGCAGACACCCTGGTTAAAATAAAGCTAGGGAAACAGGGTAAAGAGGTTGACTTCTTAGTAGACGCAGGTGCCTCTAGTTTTAAAAAAAGATTTATCACCCATGGTTTGTAAGTATAATGGGGGCTACTGTCCAGCAAGAAAAAGCATATTTTGTGAAACCGATTAAATATCAGCTGGGAAAACAGATAGGGATATATAAATTTTTATATATGCCAAATTCCCCAAAGTTATTACTTGGACGGGACTTGTTAGAACAATAAGAAGCAGAAGTATCTTTTAAGAAAGGTAAAATGAAATTAAGGGTTAGAGAAAAAGAATTGATTGATTTTTTTAAGTCTTGCATTAATATAGACTGAGAAAAATAATGTGATAACTCCTAAGACTATAGAAATTTTAAATCGAGTTTATTCAGGACATGGGCATTGGGAAGCCAGGGAGAGATAAAAATGCAGCCCAAATAAAGATTAAGTTAAAAGCCAGGGCTAGCCCAGTAAGGATAAAACAATATCCTTTGAAACTAGAAAATCACAGGGGAGTAAAAGAAATAATTGACAATTTTCTAAAATTTGGATTATTAATAGGGTCTCAGGTATGGTGGTGACAGACCAGAAGTCAGTTTCCCCAGTAGGTGTTGGAGCATCTGTCCCTGCCAGGGCAGAGGCTTTCACCCAGATGAAATTTCAGAAGGTGGATGCAGCCATCCAAGTCCTAAGCTGAAAAGAGTGCCTGGGGCATCTCTGATGCTGCAGGCAAGTTGCATTGCCAAATGAAGGAACTAAGGAAGTCAGCAGGCCATGCAGAATCAGAAATGAGAGAGAGATAGACAGGACATTCTCAGTGATAAAACAGCCTGAAAAGCCCAGGACCCCAACTGCAATAAAGAAGCAGGCAGTGTCCATCCCTAATAGAAAACTGCAAATTTTGGGAAAGGTGAAGAATGGAAGCTGGTGAGTTTCTGCACCAGAGGAAAGCTTCTGTCCCACCTAAAGGCTTACAACTGTGGAATAAGTTCACTGCTGTCAAAGTTGAAGAGCAGTCAGGTGTGCCTTTATGGAAAGGATCTGGACCATCTGACTGAATAATGCAAGACCACAAGGAAGAAGCAGTAAGTAATGGTAGTGGGTGACTCCCTGCTGTAGGGTACAGAGGCACCCTCCTGATTTATCATCTAGAGACGTTTGCTGCTTGCCAGGGGTCTGGATCCCAGGTGCTGTGGAGGGACTGCTAAATCTATCCAACCCTGTCACTCGTATAAAATTTAACAATACTCCAACATTCAATATTCATGGACATTTCTGCATATCCTTTCTCTATGACATGCTAACATAATGTAATTCTCTTACAATATTCAATAAGTTGTCGAATAAGCATTTAATTAAATAAATCAGGGGGTCCTTTTGCTTAAAACCATAGACTTAGGCCTAAATACTTCTCATGGAGTGGGATTCTGCATGGAGTGACAGGGTGGTTTGATTTCAGCAGAAGCCTGGTATTGAACCACTGGAAAGTTTGAGATAGGAATTTATTGCTCACAATTAGAGTAAGAAATGGTTACTGTAATTTTCTTTGAAAAAGAAATAGCAAAACTTGGAATCATCTTGACATCTTTATAATCCATTTTTATTTTTCATTTTAATGACTATTTTTATATTTTTATTTTAATTGTTCTAATTTGTGTTTAACTGGCATTTGTTTTACAGTACAACAGTAAAAGTAGCACATTTTATGGCAGTATTACATTCTGACTTTACATAAAGCATATTAAAATTCGGAAATACTACTTTATTCATGACCTTACTATCCATGTACCACGATATATTACAAAAGGAAAACTATTTAATCACAGCATTTAGTGTGAGCCTATACTTTTAATTTTTGCTAAAGTTAAATTCTAAGTTTGCATTTTTATTTTTTTTTCAGAAAAAAAAACACATGAATTAAATAATGCAGTACAGAAGAAACAGTTTAATAGGTGCAAAGTTCTGAGGCTGATTTTTGATTTTAAACTATGTGATTGGATTAGAGTGCAGGCTACAAAAAAAGTAGTATAGTGAGAGTTTGGGGTTTGTATAAGGGTCACATAGTTCACAAAAGAGGCTGTTACTACCTTGACAAGTAGGGTTCCCTGTCTGCCATTTTTTGTCTGTTTAGAAATTGTTAGGTTGTCAATATAGCATATGCTATAGCATGCTTAGTTACATGCTTTTTGGTATGCACAGTTGTATTGTACGGTTTCTTGGTAGATTTTTTAAATGAAGCTAAGATATGTAACACTACTACCTGATGTCTCATACGTTCATTCTTAAAGTATCTGCTTCACCACAGATTATTGGTGTTTGTGCAGCCTTTTTCCAGCATGAGCTCTCAAATCTTTTTGCACAGAAGGGCATTGCATTGGGAAGTTTGATCCTGGGAAGGAGAGAAGAGCCACAAAGGTGATAAACACTGAGTGTCACACAGCTCATTCCAGAAGCTGTCTTTATTACTGCTGCTAATACTGTTATGCTGTTGAATGCTGTAATCATGCTGTGAAGTGCCTTGCAAAAATGCTTACAAATGAACAACTGTTCTTTCAGTTCATCTTCCTTTCTTTAATGAAGAAGAGAAAGAAATGTAGGAGGTAAGGGGAGCTAAAAGGGGTGTAATTGAATACTTTTACAAGGAGAAATTTCAGAAAATTAGTGTGATGAGGCTTGTTGTACAGAGCCACAGACATAGGCAACAGCAGTGTATGTCAATCTGTGACCTCCCCTATCCCATAAACTTTCTTGTGTTTCAATACCACCATCCAGCTTGTTGCTTTTCTCTGCCTTCTTATGCCCCTTGTCTACTGCTTCAACTTCTACCACTTTCTAAAGCTGCCAATGAACTCCATGAACTTCATTCTTGAAAAGAAATATCAATAAAGAATTAAAGCATTTGCTTGGTATGCTTTATCTCTTGTATCTCTTATACACACATCACTCTTCAGTTATACCTGAAAGAACTGATGGTTGGGCAATCTGAAAGAGAGAAAAGTTCTTGCACATAAAGAAAAATATTCAGAACATTCAGTAAATCTCTTTTGTTTTTTGTTGGTCATAAGATGTTAGTCACCGGGAATTTGAGAAGCAGAGCCAGAGGAAAGAAATTCCTTTCAAGTGCAAAGAATGACAATAGTAGAGAATGTCCCCTATGGAAGTTGTGCCATGATTGGATATTTGTTGAAGATTTACCCTGAGGAAACTAAAGAGATTTTATTAGAGAAAAGGAAAAAAATAAAGTCCATTTTGCAGACGTTTTTGAAGTTATTTGTTCTGTGTCAGTAATCTAAATTACATTAAGATGAAAAGAAGCCAAATTAACCCAATGAAGTCATGAGGCTAGAAAAATGGCGAATGATCTGATTTTCTAAAAATATCAAAATTATTTTAATATTTCCAAAGTCTGTGTTCTCCTTCTGTGTTCTTCATCTTCTCTATCTGTTCTAGATATAACATTTTATTTTATGATTCACTTTCTAAATATCTTGGATGAGCCTTTCTATAATATTAATGATTAAAAATAGGACTCCCTGCATATTTGTTGTTGGGTACTCTTGTCCAGTAACACCTCTTAAAACATTTAGCGTCAGTGAGGCATTCATTCATACTAGCAGTTCATTTAAATAAATCTCTTGATGGTGTACTTGTAGCTATTTGTTTTGTCATGCATGACACTAAATTCAGCTCTGTGCGTAATCCAATTTAACAGTACCTATAATGAGCCTAACAGAGGCGCAGATAGAAACAGATACTTTTCCATGACTTTGTTCAGTCCTCAGCCAGAATAAATCTCTGGAAAGAATTCAAAACCACGGGCAATTGAAAGTCATTCAACTTTTATGCATTATTGCATAAGCTGAAATATGTGGATATAAAGAAGAGCACAATGTGCTCTTAAGAAATTCTAAGGTTTTGTTCAGTTTCCATGTGCTAGAGATGCTGTAGTCATGATGATCTAAGAAATGAAGCTCTGTAGGAAAAAAAAAAAGGATTTTGTTAGATTACTCTTTCTTTTTCTTTGAAGGAATGAAGTTTCCTGGTGAGACTAAATGATTCTAAATTTGGATTATAATTATCTAATTTTTCAGAAAGTGTCCATTTGAGTGAAAAAACTGCACCTTTCCCTCTACCCTTTCTTATGTTTTCATTAGTCTGTATTTATTTCATTTGTTAACCTGCCTTGATCTATAGCTAAAACACAGCCATTTCAGTTAGAGATAATTATTGATAATATTCAGAATTCCTGCTTTTGAGCAGGAATTTTTTTAATTTTTTTTAGCAAAAGACAAAATGGTAATATTCTGGGGATAGGTTGGAGGAGGGTAGTGCAGACTGTCAACCTGTATGGATTATCAAGTCAATGAAACAATGCCTCATGTTGAATGTCTACTCTAAAAATTAATGTTAAAAGGCACCTACTTATACACATCTGCTTTCAGCAAAAAAAGTGAACAGAAGTTTGGCCACAAGAACCAAAGTCAGAAAGCATTTATTTGTTTGATTTACAGGCCTTCTGATTAAAAGTGTCTGTCTAGGGTTGATTTAAATGTGTTACTGATGAGGTGGCTGAGGATGAGGGATACTACAATTTCAAGCCTAGTGTACTTACTGACATATTTTCAATTGGTACATTGGTGCAGCCTTTACTTGTACAGAAGCATTAAAGAAGGAAAAGGTAGTCACTTATTATTTGAGATAAATTGAGTCCATGTGATACTTTTCATTTGATGAACAGTAGTGTCCCTGGTGACTGTTTTCTTTCACTTCTCAGTGGCCATTTCTCAGCTAGGCAGTCAGCTTGCCTCAGCTACAGTATTAGCAATGGGAATTTACTGAGAGTGTGTAACACCACTGTTGCTTTCACAGTAATCCTTCTTTTCAGCATTCAGAGACAAAATACAACTACACCAGAAATGTTAATACTGTGGATAATAATAGATAGATATGTAATTATGCAGTTAAGACTGAAAATATCTGTTAAACTGTATTTAGCATCACAAGCATACTGTAACCTCCAAAATAAAAGATAATGTTTAAATCCCAAAATCCAATATTCTCATTTTCTCATAAATAAAAGATATCAGAACAATATTTTCAATCAGTGGTGAATTCTAACACAATTGGGGAATACTAGAAAGAATATGGGTTATGCTCTGAAAAAAAAAAAAAAAAAAAAAAAAGCAAAGCTGCTTCTCTCTTGCCTCAGAATTTGAAGTGTTTCCCTCTGCATAGATTGCAGCTTGCTGTCTCCAGATCAGGAGGGATTTCTTGCAGCTATCTGCAGCACCAGTGTGGAGAAAATAAACTAAGAACATCTCACTGATTTTATGGTATCCTTACAAGAACACAAATGATGTCAGAATGTATTTTTGCCTCTTCAAAATACCACTGATAAACTTCATTAGGGAATAATAAAAAAAACATGTCTTTTCTAGGTAAATCTTGCATAATCTCCAAGATATCGTGCATGTTGCAAACCATGGAAATGTCATTGAACCTGATGTCTGGTTCCAATGTATCTCCAAAGAAGGAAGAGCAGGAAAACCTCAGGCATTTATGTTAGGAACTGAGCAAAACAGGGAGGCAAAAAGAGGCTTAGAAAAGGTGAG
Source organism: Chloroceryle amazona (assembly GCA_027560015.1). Lineage (NCBI taxonomy): Eukaryota > Metazoa > Chordata > Aves > Coraciiformes > Cerylidae > Chloroceryle > Chloroceryle amazona. The sequence continues at coordinate 26,766 of JANHFX010007029.1, read as the reverse complement.
AAAGTCAGATGGTATGGATAAGGATTCATTATGGATGGATGAATGTTCTAAATAATTTCATCTGTGAACGAATTTCAGTGCCTTCTGAGACCAACAGTAATAGTTTTCCCTCTAAATAAAAAATGGAGAAGTGCATTTAGCTCTAGCTCCAACAGATGAAATCACCACAGATAAGCTGATACTGCATTGCTCACAATGATTTCTTTCTTTATAACCTAGTATGTTTGTTTAGCTTTAGTTGGTTTTTTTAGTTGTTTACTTTTAGTTGTTTTGTTGTTTAGCTTTAGTTGTTTTTCTTTTTTTTCCCTCCAGAAAAGAACTCCAGTAATATTAGGCTTCATGCTTTAAAAATAAATGCATCACAGTTTTTTAAAGCAGAGCACTGGGAGGATGTTTTATGTTATTCTTATTAGTTCTTCAGTGCAGCATAAAAGTGTGTACATCTCTCCTGAAAGCAAATGTGGCACATGGTTCCACATAGTAACATCATAACTTAATATAAAGTTCAGAGAGAAAAAAGCCTCTTCCTTCTCAGTGAAATGGTGAGGTGACTTATAAAAGGCTGTACAAAATGTGCCATCCAAAAGAGTTAGTGTTTGTGCTCCTTTTCCATATAAATCTATTAAAATTGTAAACCAGTTATGACACGGGCATATTTTTTTTTTTTCAAAATGTTTCTACGAGTAATTTACTTTTGAGAAGAATACCATCAAATATGAAATAAAACATTCAATTGTCTTTTTCCTCCACACAAAGAGCTATTCCCTCACAGCTGAAATAATGCATGGATGCAAACAACAGTTTTCACGAAGCAAAGGAAGAAAAAAAAAGACGAACCCTGAGGAGAGTGATGTAGGATCTCATCCCTCTTAGCTTAATCAGTACATAGACCTAAGAAATTATTAGACAGCCATACATAAAAAGAAGTATACAGCTCAAGTACATTCTTCACTGCCTACCACCAGTACAGCATGGCTGCTTTTGGCTAGGAGAAAGTCCTCTACCTGGGACTGTTATACAGTAAAACTGTTTTAATTTTGGAATTGTACTGTAAGTCTGTGGAGTCTCTTTCTGTTGCTTCCTTTCTTATTCTTATCTTTATATTACCAACTATTTCATCTTTTTTTGTTGTTTATCTCATGGTTGTAGTACATGTTAGGCTTTGAGTCTTGTTTTTAGCCAAGGGAGTAGAGCCTTCTTTACAGTCATCTTCACATAAGAAGATATTCCACTGTAATTTGGGTATTAAGTCCTATATCTTCATAAAAGGAAATTAAAGCAAAATAAATGTGCAGAGAGAATAGAATATATAATAGCAGAGAACTCTTTGAGATGGGTATCACAGAGCTGTATGTGCCCTTTACTTACTACTTGTGTCATACTGTAGATATAAGTAGCACCTAAATTTTTCACTGAGCAGAGCTTGGAAACCACAGAAAGACAGAATATGAAGATTTTCAGAACATGCAGTAAAATGTAATTTCTAGATGGAAACAGAAATCTTCACAGTTGCAGAAATCAACTTGTTTTGTGCTATTGGATCAAAACTCATATTTTACCTTTTTTCCTCTTGCAAATGCAGATTCAACTTCTGACAGCAATACAAGGGGGAGAAGAAGATTTCTTTAAAAATCTAATTATCAGTATGATGTCTGTTGTAGAAATAACAAGATTGTCATGTTGTTAAAAGGAAATCCATGTAGAATATTCAAGTATAAGCAGCTTATTGAAAAAGTTGTGTTCACAACACATGAACAACTAAGACCACTCAACGTTAACCACTGAAGCAGTGGATTTTTCTAGGATGCTGCTACCATTCTCCCAGCCTGCTTTGTCTCCCAGACATGTTTGATTTTCCTGTTCACTCTGCAGCTCTCCTCCCTAGCTACCACGGAAGTGGTGATTTAAGATGCATTGTAGCTGACTTGCTGAGGCTGGCAGAGAGCTGTGGAGTTAGATGTTGGCAAAATGCTGCAAGGTGCCCTGAGGAAAATCATTCATCTACAGCCTTTACTTTTAAACAGATTCCTCTATATTTCTATCCCACCTGTCCCACGCAAACAGTGTCCAGTGCACAGGAATTGCAGTGGGGTGACATTTGCATCTAAATAATTACAGTAGTGATGGTGTCTGCTCACTGTGCTAGTAAAGTCTGGAACAGTGAATTGTTCTTTTCTTAATAGTAAGCACAGATTCTCAGTGAAACACTGAGCATTGTGCCTGGAGCTGATAAAATCACCCAGTGACTGTCTTCAGTTCACTGGTGTCAACTTGTAAATCTTCTGTTGTGCAAAGAGATGTCTGTATCCCTTAGGTAGACTTCTGTAACAGGATGTGTGGGCACTGCAATGTTTCCTGACTTCAGAAGTTAGCATTTGGGTTCTAGTTTCAGCCAGTATCAGTAAGATGTCACTAAAGTGAAAAGTTAATTTTCTCAAAGGCTACAGAGGAAAAGCATGACTTCTTGTTCAGTCATACTTCTCATGTATACCCTCTTCCTGTCTTGTAGCAGTTCTTAGTCCTTTCAGGAGTATTCCTTTCCACATGTCACCTGGGAACAAAATTATACAATAAACCTAATGAGGTTCTATTCTTCTGTGGGTGTAAGTGAAGTCAGAAGACTGTAAGACAGAAGTCATGTCAGAAGTCATTCTGTAAGAGAAGTCATTACAGTGGGACCCTGGAATCATACTGACTGCCACACTAGTAAATTACATAGCCACTCTCTGCTCTTTCAAGATGCAGAGGCAAATTCCCCGCAAGAAGGGAGCACAAAGTCTTGTTCTCTAGGTAGGATTTTGTCATAAGTATTCTGTACAACTGCAATGCAGAATGGCCAAGAGATGTTTCCAAGCCCTATCTTGGAGTCAGCTCTCCAGGCTTTGGGATAGTCCAGAATCCCCTGTGAGTCATTTGGCTTCATAAATTATCATCTGTGTTGAATGGGACCAGCAGAAGTCTGCTTTTGTGTCACCTTCTCCATTTCACTGAGGAACTAACCAATGATTAGTGTCTGATGATTAGAGATTTTTTTTTCTTAATTTAATGAAATAATCCTATGTAAAATTGATTTTGTGACAAAATACTAGCTTCTATCCATTCTTTTAATCATCCATGAATTCTACCAAGTTCATGAGCAGTTTTTGTAATCAGGGAAAAAATCAAAATTATATTTCACAGGGCTCAGAATCTGAAATACCTTAATTAAATACCTGGCTATATCCTGAAATCTGAATGTTCATGCTTATGGATATTTCCAGTGTCTTTTTACTTATCAGTTTTTCAGAGTAACTCATGTTTCAAGAGTCACAATGATGACACTGCTTAAGTCAGCGTTTTAGCCATGGCAGTCTATCTCCAAAGGAAAGAGAGTTAAACATATCAATTATTAAGTGCTTTCAGATAGATTCTTCTTAAAAAATTTAAAGGAAATGTAGGTGGTCTAGACATGACAAAATAAGTTATAATCTTCAAACAAAATGATAGCTGAACTAGAAAGACTAGAAATAGGAAGAAAATTTTCCTTATCTGAAGGAAGTTTAAAGGAGAGTAAGGAGAGTGTTGATTTCTTCACACCTTGCTAGAACCTATTGTATATCTATATAACTGCAGGTAATCAATATGGACAAAACCTATGTGGATTTATATCAGAGATATCTGTTAAACAAATGAAGTGAATAATTCTTGCGGAATAAAACTGTGTTTAAAGCTGCTTTCTGAAATCCTGTAAACCTCCTTTATCAATATAAAACTGAGCTAATAAAATCAATCAATGAAGTGTTTTTCCTTTCTAATTTTGTGGTTTTGAGTTGTTTCTCTGGCAGTGCTATATGGTATTCTACAGGCTGCCTCAGGCCCAGAGGTAAGGAAAAACAACAGAAGGACTCTGAGATTTCAGTTTCATATTGGTATTCCTAAATTATTTTACTGCCTCCTATTTAAGCACAAAGAAAACAAAGTAGACCCCAAACATAATTCTATTAACTTATGATGCAAATTCATTTTCTGTTATTATGCACAAATGAAAACAGAAAAAGGGCTGAGCCTACTAGCATTCCTTTGTTCTTCATTTGTGTGGAATGTACCAGAAGTAGGCTAGGATTTTAGCAAAGAATAAGAAAGCATTCCTATTATATCTTTCAGATGGCCAATGTAAAGTGCATAGGGGAGTGGTGAGGCTAAAGTGCAACTTGCTCTTCTCCCTGTTTAAAAATTTCTTTTGATGTTATTTTGACAATTCTTGCTTGAGAGCAAATATATAAATGCACAACAGTGAGAGAAAATGGCTTGTTAATTACACATTTGGAGCTGAAATATGAAATGATACAGTATGGATTCAACATAGTGTAGATTTTAAATGGTAGATTACCAGTGATCCAATATTCTCAAGTACAGTTCCTGTTGAACAAATTTTCATGGCACTATGTCAGACACTTTTCAGATATCTGTCTCTTATCCTTTCTGTTTCCCTCTTTCCCATACTGTATTTATAATAGTCACTTTCCTGGGCATTCATTTGTAAAACAGGAATGTTTTTATAGAAAAAAAAAATAGCACTTGAATAGATAAACAAAAAGAAGATTTTCTTATTCTTGCATATGCAAATGCTTATCAGCGTTTATAAGTCATATCCAGTGAATGCCAGCATCTTTGGTGGGTTGGAAATTCCTGCCACTAACTTTGTCAGTTTGGGAGGATAGGATTCCAATGGCAAAAATTTGATTTAGCAAACTTGTGCATCTAATGTGCAAGTGCACCTTCAAAAGTCAAAGGGGAATAAAATCCCTGTGGACTTCTTATGAAGATGTTAAATGCCAGAGAGTCTGTACACTTTTTTTTCAGTCTTTGAAAAATGCAGCCTACACAATTAGCACTATGCTCACTTCTCAAAGAATTGTTAGCATACATTCTATCATCTTTCATTAATCTTATTTGCATGCCGATTTGCAATATTTGCAATAAATGCTAGATACAAAATTCAGTCTTTTATGTGAGCATACAGTGTGTGGAAAATACTAATAATTGGATACTGAAATGTTTAAACCATTAAGTTGTTCTGCAGTCCTTTCACTTGTCCATAATACTAACTAGCATTAATCAGTGAAACACGATTTGCACAAATGTGTGTATGAAAACATCAAATGTCCTAGGGCAATTTCCAATTTGTTTTAATGAACATAAAGCATATATATATCCATAGGCCATATATCTCAAACTACATTTGAGCATATAGATCAAATTCTAGTTTGATCAACAACCATTCTAGTTGTTGATTCTGTGGAACTTGTAAAGCATATAGACAATAAATTGCTTCCTTCCATCATGAAGGCTTACAGGGCTACATTGGTATGAATAAAGCTAGATTTTTGCTAGTGCAACTCTGTAATACCTACCCACCTAATCGAAACAGTGAATAAGGAGTGTCTGTACATCACTCTGACTCATATGGTTTTATTTAAGGTAATCCTGTGAAGACCAAGGAGTTGGACTGGATGATCTTGTGGGTCCTTTCTAACTTGAGATATTCTGTGATTCTATAAATCTATGAATAGACCAGCAAGATATACAGAATTCTGTGGGAGAAGGGTATATTTTATTTGGTTCAGACATACTTCCCACAGGTAACTTCTGTGTTTCTGTTTCTGTTCACTGTGTCAGCGCTGAGCTACGAGGAAGGACATGAGTAGAACCTTTAGGATAGTGCAAAAACTGGGGTTGTCCAGTGGCATCCCATTCACCCAGTATTGTATGATACACTTGTTGTCATTTAGCTATGCAGTTTTGTGCACACACACATGCTCATATGTACATTTAATACTGGATGATATTCCATGAAATCTCACCAAGGTTTGCCTCGCTAGAGTAGCAGTTCTTCCATTTTGCTGCATGTAACATAATCATTAGACCTGAGACTTAAAAAGTGTTCAAGTCCTGTAACACAGGCTCACAAGGCACCTTCAGCTGCTTTACTGTCAATGCAGCTGCTGTACATTTGGATGGACAGAGATTCAGATACTGAGGCTGGCAAAATACTGCATTAAGTAGAAGAGCTGCAGTCCTCTGATAGCAGAGGAACAGACTCAGTGACCCAAAAGGTCTCTTCTGGTTTGGTGTGATGGGCACCTGGTGTCCAGTCAAGGATGCCTTTCTGTGGCATATCTTGCCAGCAGCTTTCTTTATAAAATGGGAAAAAATTACAAAGTTTTCTGCAGCGGGTAGCTATGGTAATATGTCATGGAGAAGGAAGCATTCCCTTAAGTAGTGAAGTATAAATCGATTTTAGGTTTTATGGGTCACATTTTAACAGTCTACTCAGGTAGCAGCACCTGGGTATCACTCCAGGATATCACAGAACAAAGGTAGTATATGCTGTCTCTCAGAGACATACTGCCAGAAAGAAGTATTCCCATGTTTTGCACTGGTTTGAGCTCCTCAGTAGGTGCAGTCTGTATTAGCTCCCCTTATCTGAAGAGTCTTTCAAAAGTGAATTGGATGTGAATATTCACCCATAGCGTGTTTCTTTCAGACTCTCATGTACAAATTATTTTTGTTCTAATTTGTATTCTGTTAATAATAACAGATTTTACAGTATGCTTATTTTTAAAAAGTCAGAGCTATGATAATAGTCTAGGTGATAATCAAAAGACTGATGCCTTACACATAGAGATGGTGTTATGCTGTGCAACATCTGGTCTGTAAAATGTAACTCCACAAAGAAATGGAATACAGTGCACAAACATTAGAGTCTTGATTATTACCACATTGGACCATCAAATTAGGACAGATTTCACAAGCTGCTGAAGGGAACCTGGGCAAACTGTAAATGTGCTATGCTTCCAAACTGCAAATATAGAGACATATATAATAATAGATACTCTGAACTGTGTTACTCCTTCTAAGCAATTTTTTTAATGTCTCTTGAAATCAAATGGAGTACTTCCTCAATGTCAGTAAGCTGTAGGTTTGGCCTTTGGTTATCTTCTTTCTTGGCTGTGTTCTGAAACCATGTAATCAGCTTTGGGATGTAGGGTAAGCTGCTGTAAATTCTTCTTAATTGTATTAAAAAAAAGATTTATTTTTTTTTTTCTTTCTGAAGAACTTCCTTTTCAGTAGATATCTCATAATTAGCAACAAATTATCTCTGGTTTTGCAGTTTTATTTAGATTCCATTTTTAGTTGAAATTAACCTTTTCAAATATTTGTGATGCCAAAAGTTTAGATAATATATATATACTGCATGATATTCAATATAGGGACATATCTATGTATAAGCAATTTTCTTTACAGTTTTTTCCCACTATTTAAGTTATTAAATGTCACAGTAAGCTTTTTTTAGATATCTCCACAACAGCTAACCCCTTGGCCAAAACGTTTGGTTTGTATAAATATTTTCAGGATTCTGTTCTGGAGGATGCTACTGATAAAACAGAAAGGTCAAATGAATTTAGTGGGAGACTGGACAATGTTCACAGAACAGAAGCCATTTTCAGGATTGCTGAGGAATTACAGACCACCTCAAATCCAGGAAGCTGTCAATTGCTGGGTGCTATGACACCATCACCCCTCACAATTGTATTTTATTAATTTGCCCTGTTCTTATACTCTTTCATAGGCAGTGCCATTAGCAAATGTTGGAGACAGGATACTTCGGTCTGACTGCCTTTCTGTTCTGATGTTCTCCATATTTGTATGCATGTCAGTTTGGTCTCCACGCAATCTGTAATGCCAATCTGTGATTTTGTAGAAAAATCCCACTTTTTAGTTGTCATCCTTTGACGTGCTCTGTATCAAAGTAATCTCAGTGTTATGAGTTTGTAGAGTGCACGTTCACACTGTCATTATTTGAATATGCTTGCTCAAGGTATAGAGTAGGAAGAGAGTGCATAATCAAGCTGGTTACTTAGCACAGGCATATTACTTTGATATTTTGAATAGCTTCTATCAATGAACATATTGCAACATTAATTATTTGGACAATTTGTCTTTGTTATGTGACAGCATGGTGGAATTACGGGAAAAAAGTTATGTCAGAAAAATTGAGAATAACAAAAAAAGAAAAAAAGATATTCTTAAAAGCGATGTTTCTCTGAATTATGCTAAGTTGTCTGAAAGGTGTAACATGGGGTTGTGCTGATGTGCAATTTGTACTGAGTACAAATGCAAAGAATGAGAATAAACATTTTTACAGATATCATATGATTCTCATAAAAGCTAGGAAGATTTATTCCAGTACATTCATGCACTGTAATTCATTCTTCTTAGTGCTCTAATAATCAGACACCACTTACTTTCCTTCCATAGCAACCTCATATGTGCTGTGCATTCTCCTCTTACAAATCTGTACTGTTATGCTATTCACAAATATTCTTCTGATAAGAAAAGAATAAAAGGGAGAAAACCAAGTCGCAATAGTACAAAAAGTAGAATGCCAAGAAAGTTGCTCAATAAACACAGCGTCGCCCTTGTTTTAAATTGATTCCTTTGACAAGGAAGTCCTAAAATGATACAACCTTATTTTCTTGGCAATCAAGATGATGATCAGAAATTTTTTTCAACCTCAGATAAGTTCTTCTCAAACCTGGTTACTGAATAACACTTCAGACAAAAAGCTCCACCATTTGCCTGTTAGATATAATCCTTCCTTACTGAGAAATAGGTGTTACATTTATTTTCATAAGCTGCAAGTCACAAGAAGGCAGCCATTAGAGCACATAAATGATGTAACAAAGGTGAATCAAATTCCAGGAAGAAAAAAATTGCTTTTAAAGAACTTTCCATCTTCCTAATGTTGCCAGACTCTGGTGTCCATCATATTTATAACAGAAATTTCCTAAGCTTTCCATTAGGCTACTTGCAAATAAAATTTCATGTCACTAGCCACTGCATATCTTAGAGCTTTACTGTTGACACTGACATTTGAGATATTTTAATACTACACAGTGTTGTTTATTCTGCTTGTATGGATGCCAGAGTTTCCCATTCCCTGTGGTCTGTAATGTAATTGTAACTTACAGTTCCATCAAATATTGGGAGAAAAGGAGTTGGAAAATATTTAATAGCCTCTGCAGGCAAAAAGCTTTAAAGCTTCACTCATATTTGTTCTTTTAAACCAGCATATACTGCTTAGTGGGCTACTTTTGCCCCAGTTTTTTTCAACTGCCTCTCTGAAATGCTTATACACCACTGCACATGGCATGGGGAATAAGTTGGAGGAACTGGAGATCTATGTTTGGTTGCAGGGCCATGATTTCATTCCAGTTACTGAGACATGGTGGGATAGCTCACATGACTGCAATGCTGTCATGGATGGTTATGTACTTTTTAGGAAAGATAGACCAGCAAGGCAAGGCAGTGGAGTTACTCTTCATGTGTGGGAACAACTGGAATGCATTGAGCACTTCCCCGGGCAGGATGAAGAATGTGTTGAAAGCTTATGGGTGAGAATTAAGGGGCATGCAAGTATAGGTGAAACTGGTGTGGGTGTGTTGCCGTTTAAAGGCGTAGGAACCTGGTTCCGAAAGCACACGGCTACCGCCCAATAACCGTGCAGTCCATCAGC